>CM046444.1:101489629-101512129 GCA_025506515.1 Flaveria trinervia
TGGTATCTAGTAGAGTCACCAGCCTTCTCCTTAACTTCTTTTCTTCCTCATTCAAAGTGACTGTATTAAGGCCAAGGAGATTTGCAGCTTGGTCCAATATTCCTCTGGGCAGATCAAGAAATTGATCTCGAGTGAGGGAACTTGAGGATCCGTCAACATAAGTCAAATTGACAAAATCCTCCACACAGGAGATATCGCTCAGAGTTCTGCATTTTATGAACTTTGTCTTGACTTCCTTGAAGTCTTCCAAGGAGAGATGTTTAGAAGGCTGAGGGGATTGTTTGATGGGTTGATGGATATGTTGATGTGTTTGGGTTCTGGCTAGAGTTTTGGGTTGGAGGATGGGTAGTTTAGGCGGTTGAGGTGAAGGGTTGGTAGGAGTGATGTGTGTAGTTTAGGGGTGTATGGTTCAGTGGTTGGTCCGGTTTTGATAGGGAGTGAAAAAGGTATGGTTTCAGGTGTGGTTGGGTTTGGAGTTTGGGTTGAGTGGTTGCTTTGAAGGTCATCCCCTGTCCCCTTCTGTACATCTCCTTCCTCTTCCCCGCACGAATGTCAGCCTTAATGTCACTGACATGTCGCTAGAGAGTCTTTTCTGACACAGGACCCACCTGCCTGCCAGAGAAGCCATGAGCTTTGATATAGCTCTTCATCTAGGCCTTCTCACCTATTTTCTTGGCAGCAGTCAGTCCTGCTTCCTCTTCCATCTTCTTCTTCTGCAATAGCTTTTCCCTTTCAGCTCTCTTTCTCTCTTTCTCTGTTTGATCTTGCTCTTTGTTGAAGAGCCATAAGATCATATCATTTTTATGTGGAGATAATTCTTCTTGAGAGAAACCTCTAGAGGTTAGGAAAGCTATCATTTCCCTCCTGAGCTGTAGATCAGCTTCTTTTTCTTTCCTCTCCCTTTCTTCATCCAAGGCCAGCCTTGCAGCTTCTTCTTTTTGCTATTTTAGAAGCAAGGTTGCCTTTTCCAGCTCTATTAACTCCTCTAATGGTAGCAGGAGTACATCCTCAGTTGCAGCTTCTAGACTGACAAGTCTATCGATAATCTCTACCCTTTTTCGGTTGTTGACTGCCTCCTGGTGGCTGCAGCTACTTTGGTACTTGCAGCTGACAGTTTTCCAGTTGTCAGCCCACCTTTTCTTTTGAGTTTCTTCAACCTTTCTTCCTACTGAAGCTCTTCTGAAGTCATCTTCCTCTTTCCTTTGATGTCTTCGGAAGTACTAGACTTTGGGGGTTCTTGGATAGAAGATTCAGGTTGAGTAGTAGAGTTGGGAGCTGGAGTTAATGCTGATGTTGGAGCTAAAGGGTGAGTGAGAAAATCCTCTCTATTAACCTCAGATGCAAGTTCCAGGATTGCATCCGTGACTATTAGGTCATCGGATAATGAGAATAGTCCTTCCGCAGCAGCAATCTCAGCTTCGGAGGTTTGAACTTGTTCTTCCGAGGCTTTGAATTATGCTTCGGAAGTCTGTGAAAACGCACTATCTGTCCCAACAGTTTCAGTTGCTGGGCCATCAGTCCTTGTTTCCCCTTCGAAGTTAATCTTAGGTTCCACTTGGACATTAGGTTGACCAACTTCCTTAATAGTGGTAGAAGGTGCATTTAACTTCCAAAGCTCTTGAGCTCCGAAGTAGATCACAAACATATCAGGGCTTGGCTGTTCTATAAGAGATTCTAATAGGAACTTGTTAAAGAACCTATTGAGATCTTGGAGCATCCTTTGATCCACTTGAATAACAACTGGAGGAGGCTCCGGGAAAATAGAAGCTTGTTGGACAGGATATTTTGATCTCAAGGAAGTGAGAGCTTGACTTTAGGTTTCCTCTTGTCTTTGACTTTGTCTCTGAACACTCTCCTCCTTTTTGGTAGCATCATCCTGAGAGCTTGATGAGCTAGAGGAAGAGGTCAAGGAGACTTAAATTGGTACATGCCTAACAGACCTCTCAATCTGTTTCTCAGCTAGTTTGGCCTTGAGAGTTTCAATCTCAAGTTGCTGAGTGGTTGTCCCTTTTTGGCTACTCAGGGGAGTATAGAGACTCACCCTGAGGGCTTTATGGGCTCATGGGTCTAAGACTGAGGAGACTCAAGACCCATATTGAGGTCAATTGTGAAGGATGGTGGGACCTCAGGCTGAGTGGGAGCCCTATGTTCCATTCTAGCCTTTTTGGGTAGAACATGAGGAGCTTGTTCAATCAGATAAGATTGAACAAGGGTTCGTTTGGGATGTCTCTGATAAGTGAAGGTAATGGTTGGAGAAGGTAGATTTGGCAAAGTGGGGGTAGTTGCTGGTATGGGTTCATCACCTGTGGGGTTAACAGGGATGTCACCAGGAGCTATTGGCTCAATCATACCTGGAAGTTGGTGGACACTCTCTTCAAAGTCTTGAAGATGGTCGGCCTCATTTGAGGAGCAGTCAGAGCAGCTGCACAGACAAGCTTGCTTTGGTCCAGCTCGCAGTTGATTATGTGCTGGAGAAACCTGGGATACATGAAGAATGTGTCCTTTTGAAGATTTCCCATGAGGTTAGTCAGCACAAATCTTAAATAGTTGAAGCGGAGGCTTTTCACCAACCCATGAACTATTCGATCCCATCCCCCAGATTTATATGGGATTTGATCCCATCCCCACAGATTTATTCGACAAGCAGTGAAGAACCACGTGTAGCAGGAACTTCCATTTGTAAGAGAAGTTAAATTTGTAGACAGTTGACCTGCTAACATCTCCACCATATCCCATTTGGAGATATGAATTGTCCAAATCTGCTTTGGGGAATTCCGTTGGATCGCCCTCATCATGAAGCTCTAGATGCTCCCTGATGATCTATTCAGAAATGACCAACTCCTGGCCACAGATGCTCGATCGAATGACACGAACCCCATTTAGGGTTTCAATCTGACCGTTTGCCCAAAATTCAGACACATGGTTTGAGTAAATTATGGGGTTTACAGTCAGAGCGGTGTAGTAAGAAGATTGGGTTAGAAAGAAGATGATATCTGAGAAGTCAGAATCTCTTGAAAAATCAAGAAGTGCGACTTGGTTGTGCTAAGGATTGAAGGCCATTTGGAAAGGTGAATGGGGATGATTTGAGCTGGGGTAAAGTTGAGTAGTCAAGAGGAGAAATTTCTAGGGCAGTAAAGTTTGCAAGTAAGAAAGTGAAATTGAATAGTCGAGATTATTTAAAAGATGTGGAAAGGCGGTAATGGGGGTAAGGATAAGGTGATGTGATGGTTTAGTGGACGAAATGACAATGGCGGTAAGGTTAAAATCAGTTAAATAATCCGACATCATTAACAAAATCTTTGCTTTTTACACTGTGGGGCCCAAGAAATTTACGTTACACAGTGAAATCTCTCTTCCGAGCGTAAAACATTTTCGAAGGTAACTTGTCTTCCGAGGCAATTCTTACTTCGAAGCCAAACCTTGCTTCCAAAGGTTAGAGTTGCTTCCGAATAGAGAATTTGTATGTTTCGGAAGTAGATCTGATATACAATCAATCGCTTCTTCCGAGGCCAAAAATTCTTCCGAGAAGAAAGTTATCCTTTGAGAAATTTTGCTTCGGAAGATATGAGAATGTCTTCCGAAGGTTAATTTCTCTTCGGAAGGAATTTACACTAAGAAAATTTCAGAGATAATTTCTTGTAACAGGGCATAAATTGTATTGACACAAGACTTACATATTAAAAGGTTTTCAAAAGAGATCAAATTAATCAGTGTTTATCATCCTAATAGCTATTATGAGATACTTGAACCCTTGGTCATCAAAAGCTTTGGTAAACAGATCAGCATATTGTTCATTTGAATCAACTTTGATTACTTGATTAGATTTTTCTCATAAATATCTCTAATGAAATGATACCTGATGTTAATGTGCTTAGTCTTGGAGTGCTTCACTGGATTTTCAGTAATGGAGATAGCACTATTGTTGTTAATATGGATAGGAGTACTCATAAAGTTAAATCCATAGTCTAACATCTGATTTTGAATCCAAGTAGTTGAGCACAACAGCTAGTAGCAACAATGTATTCAGCTTCAGCAGTTGATGTAGAGACACAAGATTGTTTCTTGCATTGCCATGAGATGATCCTTCCACCAAGAAATTAACATCCTCCTGATGTTGATTCTTGTCAATATTTAGCCTCCATAGTCACTGTCAGAGTATCCATAAAGATTGAAATCCTTGTTTCGGGATACCAAAGACCTAGTTTAGGTGCTCCTTTGAGGTATCTGAGGATTCTCTTAATAGCAGCTACGTGAGACACCTTTGGAGCAGCCTGATATCTTGCACAAATGCAAGTAGCAAACATGATATCAGGTCTACTGGCTGTTAGATACATCAGAGAACCAATAATTGCCCTATACTGATGTTGATCAGTATCCTCCCCCTCAAGGTCAGGACAAAGATATGGTTTCTGGGTATGGGTGTCTTGGTAGGCTTGCAATCCTTCATCTCAAATCTTTCTAAGATGTCAGAGACATATTTAGATTGATTAATGAAGAACCCTTCCTTCAGTTGCTTTACCTGAATTCCAAGGAAAAAGTCCATTTTTCCCATGGAGCTCATCTCAACTTCTTCTTCATAATGCTCTCAAAGTCCTTACATATTTGGTCATTTGAGGAACCAAATATGATGTCATCAACATAGACTTGTACAAGCAAAATGTCCTTTCCAGACTTCTGATGAAGAGTGTCTTATCAATGGTACCTCTAGTGTAGCCATTCTTCGGAAGAAACTGAGACAGAGTCTCATACCACAGCCTAGGTGCTTGGTGCAGCCCATATAGAGCTTTATCCAGTTTGCACAGATAGTTGGGGTGTTGTGGCTCTTCAAATCCTGGAGGTTGGCATACATAGACTTCCCTATCTATATTCCCATATAGAAATGCACACTTGACATCAAGTTGGTATACTGTGAAGTCCTTGGATGCAGCATAAGCAAGGAAGATCCTAACTGCCTCAAGTTTTGCAACTGGTGCAAAGACATCATTGTAATCGATTCCTTCCTCTTGATTGTGTGCTTGAACCACAAGTCTTGCCTTATTCTTGATGATCAAGCTTCTATCATCTCTCTTGTTTCTGAAAACCCATTTGGTGCCTATAGGTACTTGACCAGATGGTAGCGGACATAGGTTCCATACCTTCTGTCTCTTGAATTGAAGCAGCTCCTCTTGCATCGATTCAATCCAGCTACTATCTTTCAAGGCATCTTCTACCTTCTTGGGTTCCATCTAAGATAGAAAGCATGAATACAAGCAGCAAATCACTTGATGAGTCTGTCCTCTTGTTCTCACACCCTCAGAGACATTCCCTATGATGTTCACAGTTGGATGAATGTTATGAATCCTAAGACGAGGAATCACTTCCAGTTGCAGAGATAGATCAAGGTTAGACATATTCTGCTCAGGAACTAGGACACTCTGTCCAGCTGCTTTTTCAAAGTCATTCAATGAGGACTGATTAAATGAATGAGAAACATCATCAATAGTTGGCTGTGAAGTAGTATTAACGGTTGCCTGTTCCTTCAAAATACTACCTCCTTCTGCTTGGTGTTGTGGTGGATCACCTGATGAGTTTTGAGGCTCAGCAGGTGATTCACTTGTTGAAGCTTCACTATTCCTTGATATAGTTAAACTATCGGATCTATGAATAGTGAAAGCTTGATGCATTGCAGCACTTGGAGAATTTGGTCTAGGCCTGGGAAGCTCAAACAGTTGATCATTAGCAACAACATCAACATCATTTTGAGCACCTATTCCAACTGAAACATTCTCACAAGAGGGTTTAGAATAGTTTGGAAACAATTCTAAATCAAAGATATGATCAGGTCCATTCCCCTAACACAAGGAGTGTGCTTATTAACAACTATATTGGATGACTCCTCAAATTGTTGATTCTTAATGTTGTATACTCTGTAAGCTTTTGAGCTAGAAGAGTATCCAACAAAGATAGCATCATCCGACTTTTCAGCAAATTTTGCCAAATTGTCTTTGTGTTAAGTATGGTACACCCGCAGCCAAAGGACCTTAGAAAGCCAATGAACGGTGGCCTCTTGTTCTATAGCTCATAAGGGGTTTTTCCATGGGGCTTAACTACAAGAACAATGTTCTGCACATAGCATGCAATGTTGACTGCCTCTGCCCAGAATGTTAGAGGTAGCTTTGAATCAGCTAACATAGTTCGAGCAGCCTCAATAAGTGTCCTATTCCTCCTCTCAGCAACACCGTTTTGTTGAGGAGTTCTGGGAGCACCATATTGTCTGGCAATCCCTTTTGAGTTACAGAATAGGTCAAAAACGAAGTTCTTAAACTCAGTCCCTTGATCACATCTAATTATTTTAACCTTGTGATCAATTGATTCTCTATTTTAGAATAAAATATTTTGATGTTTCAGCAGTTTCATCTTTAGTTCTTAAAAAGAATACCCATGTGAATCTTCTAAAATCATCAACTATCACAAGGCAATATGATTTCCTTCAATACTCATTATACTTGTGGGACCAAAGAGATCCATGTGCAATAAGTGCAATGGAGTAGTGATAGAGTTAACACATTTGGATTTATGAGATGTCCTGTGTTGTTTCCCTTTCAGGCATGCAACACAGTTGTCTTTGCAGAAAAACTCCTTTTTAGGCAAACCATGTACCAAGTTATTTGTAGCCAATTTATTCATTCTCTTAAAATTTACATGACACATACGTTTATGCCATAGTGTTGACTCATCACTATTAGCTTTGGAAAGAAAGCATGATACTTCATCCATTGGGGAAGCATTGTTCATATCAAGCTTGTACATATCCCCTTTCCTGGGAGCTCTAAGAAGCATCAATTCCGGAGGAATTGTCATCTCTGGTTTGAGGATAATGCACTCATTTTCTGTGAAAAGCATTTGGTGCTTTTGATCATAGAATTGAGAAACACTTAACAAATTGTGTTCAAGCTGTTTGACAAAGTTAACTTTATCAACAGTTAACTTACTATTGGATATACTCCCTTTGCCAGAAATATATCCTCCGGCCTCACCTCCAAACTGGACAGGACCTCTATCATAATGTTGAAATTGTTGAAGGAGAGATCTGTTCCCTGTCATGTGCCTGGAGCATCCACTATCTACAATCTGAATATTGTTATTTTTGTCAAATGGATGTCCCTGCACATAAGATGAGATGATTAGTTTTGATTGGAAACCCAAGCTTTATTGGTCTTGGGTTCTTCCAAAGATAATGACATAATTGAACCAAAATTTATGCATGGGGGCTCAATGGATGTCGTTGAAGAAGAGGTTTGGGCTATAGCATCTTCCTTAATCTTCCATTCCATCCCTTGGTTGATCATGGAGGAGGAGCTTGTTGAAGCTTTTGTAACTTGGCATTCTTCCAAAGCTTATTTCTTTTTGGAAGAAGTCTTCACCACCTTTTCTTCGATGCAGTCCTTCTGGGATGGTTTCAAGGGAACTCTTTATTCTTCTGAGTCTTGACAGCTTTAGCTTCAAAAGCCTTTTTCCTTCGGAAGAAGATTCTTCTTCCGAAAGTAGCCTTGCTTCGGAAACAAGCTTTCCCTTTTTCATCACTTGAACCATTGATATGATCCAAATGAGAAACCTTCCCTGACTCCTTCCTTTTTAACATTATTTGCATAATGTGTGCTAGTAGGATTGTAGGAATAATCTTTGGCGATGTGGTTTTGCAGACCACACATTATGCATGCAATGTTAATCTTTTGGGGATTTGAAGATTGTTGTTTCTTGTTCTTTTTATCTTCATCAGCAACTTTTCCCTTTAACTTCTGATCCTTTGGTAGGACAGGAGTGCTGGTACTACACCCCTTTCCTGAATCAGAATTTCCACCCACCTGGAATGCAGCTAAGATGAATATACCCTTTTGCTTTGGGTCTATCTTTAGCTTGGACTCACCCACTTTCTTGGAAGTTTTTCTGGCTGCCTTAGCTCTGCTTCGTCTGGTATGGTGTTTGATCATCATTGATAGGGGAGGGCATAATTACCTGGTTCTTCCCTGTGATGGTCTCCATAGTTGCATCATTCTTTGACTCATAAGAAGGTGGGTCAGCAGATGGAACCTCTTGCTCTTCAGTACCACACCTTGGTTGTTTATAGACTCATAAGAGTGTGGTGGAGCAATTTCATTGGTTCCACAACCTCCTTTGTTTTGGTAACAATGTTTTGAGTGAGAGGATGATGCAAGAATGGCTTGGAAGTTTTGCTCGGAAATAGCATACTTCCTGGCTTGAGCCTCAGCTGTGATAAGCTGGGCTTGAGCCTCAGTCAATTTGGATATTAAATCTTATAGTTGTGTTCATGTTTTAATAGGGACACGGTTTTCTCTAACTCCTCAATCTTTCTTTGGTAGTCAGATTCAGCCCTTTTAAAGTCAGATTTCAAAACATTTAAAGACTCAATATCAAATTAATCTCCATATTGTAGTCCTGATACAATTTAACCTTAGAATACAGGCAGGAGTACAGAGATGTTCATATACCTTATTTTCATCTGTTCCGGCCAGAATGGTTGAGCAGGGGTCACATCCTGTACCATGAAGCTCCAGTCAACCTCTTGAGCCATTGCAGCTGTTTCAGTTGACTTTCCGGTGGGCTTTGGTGTAGAGGGATGTGTGGAGGCCTGTGGGGTTCTCGGGTTGGACTTGGGAGCCTTGCATTCCCTTGCAAAATGACCAAGTTGGTTACAGTTGTAACATTTGGCCTTGGTTTTGTCAAACCCAAATTTGCTATTGATTGGGTATGGGGAATTTGCCTTCCAGTTCTCTTGAAGAACTTCTTGCTCTATAGGTTAGAAGAGCCATTTGTTGGACTATGTCCACGTATTCCACGTCATCCAGGTTGAAACACTCTAGATCATCAAAGCAGTACTGATAATCACTTGAATGTCCACTTCCTGAAACAAAAGCACAGCTGTCCTGAAAAGAGCTTTGCTAAGCTTGTTGAGACCTTAGAGTCTCAGGAAATGTGATATATGACCCAGAAGAACAAGATGGCTGCTGGGTGTAAGTCAGGTATTGTTGAGGCTGGGATATTCCTGAGCCTTCAGCAACCATTAAGGCGCTGCTAGCAGGAAGACTCAAGGGTCTGCTTGTCTGATGACCCCTCTTACTTTCCATTTCCAAACGGTATCCATCAAGGATCCTATAGAGTTCGGTCATGGTGAGTGTATTCAGATTTTATGTTCCCTTGATAAGACACAGTAGAATGTCCACTCATTGGGTAATGCACTCATGAACTTTCTAGTCAGGTCTCTGAGTTCATGAGCAGTTCCACAGATTGAAGGGAAGAAATGAGATCCATGTACCTAAAATATTGCTCGCTGAGAGTCTCTCCAGCAACATGGGTGAAGTTCTCGAACTGCTGCTTCAGTGAGTCCTTCTTGGAGTCATTTGAGCTTGAGTACATTTGACCAAGCGCCTCAAACAGTTCTTGGCAGACCTGCAATGTTCAAACCCCACCATGATAGAGTTTGGAATTGCAGTCATGAGAACAGTCATAGCGTTGCTGTCAATGTCAAGCTTCTTCCTGTCCTCATCAGAATAATCTTCAACAGCTTTCTCGATCATGGCACCGTTTCCACCAGCTACTTTTGGCTTATACGGGCCATTGACAATGGATTGCCACATTCTGCTGTCTTGATACCTGATGAAGCCTTCCATTCTTCTTGTCACACCCCAAATCCACGTGCGGAGTTTTACCGCGAGGCGTGTGAACAAACCAGGATCACAATCAATAGTTACTCAGAACGACTCTATATGCCATAATTAAATTAAAATCAACCAAAGTATAAACTTTAAACTGTACGGAAGCGTTTTGTATAACAACCCAAAGAAATAAAAAATGTATACTATGGCAAAACATGCACCAACCCAAAAGAGTAAACATTAACCATTAAAACAATAAAGTTGTCTTGAAGATTGAGTTTTAGAATGCAAGTGAACCACATAGTGCTCCTATGGCAAGCAAGCTAATGACCTGAGAATAGCATACTAAAATGTCAACACAATGGTTGGTGAGTTCAAGAGTGATATTCGAACATAAGCAGTTTAATAATAGAGATATAGAAGTAGTGGATTGTAATAGATAGCTAGTCCATTAACAATAAATATTAACTCATAGTGATTTTGCAATTGAAGCTGACTGTGTTACGTTGTTGCCTCCTGTCACGACTTAACAGGTTGTGACAATGTTCAATAGGACAAATTGCACCCGGTTGACCTCAAGTCACACATGTGGGGCTCGTCAGACCCAGTAGTACTACCCAAATTTCCCCGCTATTCAATATTAACAATTCGAAAGTGTGAGGACTTTTCCATGATATCAACACTATATTAATGTTATACACATATATAAAGAATTTTTTACCAGTATGCTATCTCCCCCAAAAGAGATTAAGTAAAGAGTGGGGCATGAACTCACTTGATATGCGTAATAAGTACTTAGAGTTTTACTTGACAGACAGAGTGGACAGACAACCTTCAAAGGTTACCTAGATCATATAAGTACATGAGTACGTGCAAACAGAGAACACGTGAAACCCTAAGTACACTACAACCAAGGACTCAAGGTTTCAGAAAAACAGACATGATTGACCCAGTTGACCCGTTTGACCCGTTGGTGACTTTATGTGTTGTAAACCATTCAAGCAATCATACACATATATCATACATGATTAACATTCAAATGGATCATATGTATGCCATATTATCCAGGTGTATCACTTAGATCATCATACAACCAAGTATCATACAAGTCATGCGAATCTAGAACATTAACATGTCCACTAGTTATAACACAACTACCATGCCACACAAAGGTCAAATCACGCACCACATGCCATGTGAAGACACTCACGACTTCACATCCTAAACCCTGCCAATCCTACTAAGTAGGGGCCTCAGATTCGCACACGTGTATGATGATCCTATTCATATTCATTACCCATGTTCCTTGCATTCAACATACACCACAACAATCAATTTCCAGTCCCAAACATGATGTCCTAACTACTAACCAACATCAACATCATACATGATCATCAAAGTCCAAACATCACCCATGATTATCCAAGCATCCCATACAACTAATTTAACATGTTCTATCACATTAGAATTCATCCATGAACATACTAACATGCTCCTAACATCCCAAACATGTTCAAACTATCATCTTTCAATCTTTGTGCAAATAAGTTTCACTTTTGGGAAAGTACATTCCAACATCTATCAAACACTCAATGTATTCATGAATTCATTACAATTATACCATCTCAACTCATAACAACATCTAGACATGATTAACAATACCTAGTCATCATAATCTATTAATCATCATGACAAAAGTTTCCACTTTTGGCAAGATATGAACAACAACATTCATTCTTAGATTTTTAGCATTCATATCAACAATCTAACATCTAATTATCATCATGAACACATCAACAACATCAATCTATATTAGATCATCATGTCATGGAAATAAAGTTACTATTATTAGTACCTATGAACACCACTTCAATTCATCAATTCTTGCAAGATCAATGTATCCTAGCATTCATACAACCTACTAATCATCATACATTTATCAAGCAATCATCAATCATCCATATCTCATCAATTTCGAATTAGGGTTTGCTAAAAATCAAAGTTCATGATCAATCCATTAAAACATACAATTCATGCATAATCAACGTTAAACAACATGTATTCAATCCAACTAACATAGTACATCATCATTTAACATCAATTTTGACCACATGAAGATCCATAACGAATTAGGGTTCGGCCACCTGAAAAACCCCACAAAAACTTGTAAAAATCTAACCTTTAAACGTGTAGTTGCTTGCAATTGATGATTCCAACGTGTTGTATGCCTTGTAATCGAACAAAACCGAGGCTTTGATGCTTGTTCTTGGTTGAATTCGCAATGGTGAGGGTGTGTGAGGAGTGTTTGTGGCCGAATGGGGGTGGGATTAGGGTTTGGGTGTTTTGTTTAATTTAGTTTGTATGATTACCATTTAAACCTTGTGTTTTGCTATTTTATAAAAACTAGACTTTAAACTCTTTGTAAAGTGTTTTTAACTTAATAATATAAAGATATAAACTAATGATAGTCATTATATATTTATCTTTATAAAACACAAGACATACAAAAAATAGGCACGTTTCCACGTTACGCGATTAATTTCCTAATTAACATTTAAAACATGCAAACACATAAACATAATCCCATAATCACATAGTCAATTAGATTATCAATAATGTAATATTATTAATTATTATTAGGTCACCAACGTTAAACGACAACTAGTATGTGCTTACGACACGTGTATGCAAGACTCAACGGAACTAACGGAAATTTACCGGATGTCACACTTCTGCTCCAGGACCTAAAGTTTTCAGGGGTGATGATGGGTGCTTTGGTCATTGTCACACCCTCAAAATCCACATGCGGAATTTTACCGCGAGGCGTGTGAACAAACCAGGATCACAGTCAATAGTTACTCAGAACGACTCTATATGCCATAATTTAAATGAAATCAACCAAAGTAAATAAATTAAACAGTGCGGAAGCATTTTGAAAACAACCTAAAGAAATTAAAGTGTAATTGTGGCAAAACATGCGCAAACCCAAAAGAGTAATCATTAATCATTAAAATGATAAAATTGCTTTGAAGACCGTGTCTTAGAATGCATTGAACCATGCAGTGCTCCTATGGCAAGCAAGCTAATGACCTGAGAATAGCATACTAAAATGTCAACACAATGGTTGGTGAGTTCAAGAGATATTCAAACATAAACAGTTTAACAATAGAGATATACAAGTAGCGTATTGTAACAGATAGCTAGTCCATTAACAATAAATATTATTTCATAGTGACTTCGCAATTGAAGCTGACTGTGTTACGTTGTTGCCTCCTGCCACGACTTAACAGGTCATGACAATGTTCATTAGGACAACTTGCACCCGTTGACCTCGAGTTACACAGGTGGGGCTCGTCAGACCCAGTAGTACTACCCAAATTTCCCCGCTATTCAATATTAACAATTCGAAGTGTGAGGAATTTTCCATGATATCAACATATATAATATTGTACATAACTTGAATACATAAAGCGTTCCTGATTTACCAGTATGCTATCTCCCACAAAAAGAGTAAATAAAAAGTGGGGCATGAACTCACCTGATATGCGTATAGATACACAGAGTTTGACTTGTCAAACAGAATAGACAGACAACCTTCAGAGGTTACCCAGATCATATAAGTACATGAGTTGTGTAATCAAAGAACATGTGAAACCCTAAGTACACTACAACCAAGACTCGAGATTTCAAACAAAACACACGTTTGACCTAGTTGACCCGTTTGACCCGTTGGTGACTTTATGTGTTGTAAACCATTCAAGTAATCATACACATATATCATACATAGTTAACATTCAAATAGATCATATGTATGCTATATCATCCAGGTGTAACACTTAGATCATCATACAGCCAAGTATCATACAAGTCATGTGAATCTAGAACATTAATATCCACTAGTTATAACACAACTAACATGTCACACAAAGATCAAACCACTCACCATATGCCATGTGAAGCCGCTCACGACTTCACATCCTAAACCCTGCCAATCCTACTAAGTAGGGGCCTCAGATTCGCACACGTGTATGATGATCATAACCATATTCATTACCATATGCATTGCATTCTACAACATCCACAACAATCAATTACCAACCCCAAACATGATGTCCTACTACTAATCAACATCCAAATCATACATGATCATAAATGTCCAAATATCATTCATGATTACCCCGGCATCACATACAACCAAATTACCATGTTCTACGACATTAGAATCTATCAATGATCATACTAACATGCTCCTAACATCCCAAACATGTTCAAGCTATCATTTTTCAGACTTTATGCAAATAAAGTTTCCTTTTTGGGAAAGTGCATCCCAACATCTATCAACCATCCAATGTATTTATGAATTCATCATAATTATACCATCTCAAGTTCATAACAATCTAGACATGATCAACATTACCTAACCACCATAATCTAACAATCTTCATGAACAAATGTTTCTACTTTTGGCAAGCTATGAATCAACAACATCCATTCAAAGATTTCTAGCATTCATAACAACAATCTAGCATCTAATCATCATCATGAACACATCCATAACATCAATCCATCACTAGATCATCATTACATGCAAAATAAAGTTACTATTATTAGTAACCTATGAACACTAACTTCAATTCACCAATTTCTTGCAAAATCAATGTATCCTAACATTCATACAACCTACTAATCATCATACATTCATCAAACAATCATCCATCATGCATAATCATGGCATTTTCGAACTAGGGTTTGCTTCATACTCAAAGTTCATGATCAATCCACTAAAAACATAGAATTCATGCATAATCAACGTTAACTAACATGTATTCAATCTAACTAACATACTAACATCACCAAACAACATCAAATTCGACCCCATGAAGGTCAATTTTGCAACTAGGGTTCGGCCCTCAACAAAAACCCACAAAAACATGAAAAATCTAACCTTTAAACGTGTATTAACTTGTAATTGATGATTCATACGTGTTGTATGCCTTGTAATCGAATCAAATTGATGCTTTGATGCTTGTTCTTGGCTGATTTTCACAAAGGGAGGGGGTTGGGAGATGTGTTGCGGCCGAATGGGTGGGGATTAGGGTTGGGATTGTTTTGTTTAATTTTATTTACATAATTACCCTTTTAACCCTTGTAATTTGTATTTTATAAAAACTAGGCTTTAAACTCTTTGTAAAGTGTTTTTAACTTCATAATATAAAGATATAAACTTATGAAAATCATTATATATCTTATCATTATAAAAACACACGACATACGAATAAATAGGCACGTTTCCATGTTACGCGATTAATTTTCTAATTAATCTCTTAAAAACGTGTAAACACATAAACATAACCCAATAATCACATAATCAATTAGATTCACATTAAATTAACATTATCCATTATTATTAGGTCACCAACGTTAAACGACAACTAGTGTGTGCTCACGACACGTGTATACAAGACTAACGGCGGAGTTTGGTAACGGAAATTTACCGGATGTCACATTATCCCCATGTTGAAAGAATTTTCGTCCGAAAATTGCATTACATGGTAAGAGTGTTCCATCACCGGTCTACTGCATTGGCACACAGAAATCGAAATCGAGTGAGTTTTGAATGAGTTGTCACATCATCCCCATGTTGAAAGAAATTACGTCCCGAAATTTAAATCAATACCTTCGTCTACTGGCATCGGCCCTTCGAATAGTTGAGGGTACTTAAGCTTCATTTGATTCCCGTTCCCATGTGAATTCCGGTCCACGTCGCGAATTCCAACGGATTTTAACAATAGGTATCTTGCTTTGCTTAAGTGTTTTCACCTCACGGTCCATCACCTCAACTGGTTCTTCAATAAAACACAATTGTTCATCCACTCGAATTTCTTCTAGTTGTACGACCATTGTTTCATCAGTTATGCACTTCTTCAGGTTTGACACGTGAAATACATCATGGATTCCACTTAGCGAATCAGGTAAGGCTAATCGATAGGCTACTGGACCTATTCTTTCCACTATTTCAAATGATCAACAACTCGGGTTTAGTTTCCCTCGCTTACAAAACCGAACTACACCTTTCCATGGTGAGACTTTCAACAAAACCTTGTCACCAACCTGAAACTCTAAAGGTTTCCGTCTCTTGTCAGCATAACTATTTTGTCTGTCTCGCGCTGCAGCCATACGATTCCGTATCTGTACAATCTTCTCAGTTGTCTCATGAATTAACTCGGGACCTGTTATCTGACTATCACCAATTTCTGCCCAGCAAACTGGTGATCACATTTTCTCCCATACAACGGCTCGAAAGGTGCTGCCTGTATGCTAGTATGATAACTGTTGTTATACGAAAACTCCACCAATGGTAGGTGAATTTCCCAGTTATTCCCGAAGTCAATCACACAAGCACGTAGGATATCCTCCAACGTCTGTATAGTACGCTCACTCTGACCATCCATCTGTGGATGATATGTAGTACTCATATCCAACCGTGTACCCAAAGATTTCTGCAATGATTGCCAGAAATGTGACGTGAAACGAGCGTCACGATCGGAAATAATTGAGATCGGTACTCCATGTCTCGAAACGATCTCTTTAAGGTACAGTCGGGTTAATTTCTCCATCTTATCAGTTTCCTTAATTGCAAGGAAGTGAGCAGACTTTGTCAATCAATCCACAATAACCCATATCGTGTCACAAGCAGTACTAGTCCGGGGTAGCTTAGTAACAAAATCCATGGAGATCTATTCCCATTTCCACATTGGAATCTCAGGTTGTTGTAACAGTCCGGATGGTTTTTGATATTCCACTTTTACATTCGAGTAGGTCAAACACTTGCTCACGTAAGTAGCTACATCCGCTTTCATGTTAGGGCACCAATAGTGCGCCTTTAGGTCATGATACATCTTGTCGGATCCAGGATATATAGAATACTTAGATTTGTGTGCCTCGCTCATAACTAAATCTCTCAAATTTCCATGAACAGACACCCAAAGTCTATCCATGAAATACCGAATTCCATCCTCTTTCACCACTAGCTGTTTATCCATTCCCCTTAACAACTCGGAACCAATATTTTCTACTTTTAAAGCTTCTATCTGTGCCTCCTTAACTTGTTTGGGCAGTTGGGTACTGATAGTAAGCTGTAAGGCTCGCACCCGTCGGGATTTAGCTGTTTCCTTCCTGCATAGGGCATCGGCAACTACGTTCGCCTTTCCCGGATGATACTTAATTGCACAATCATAATCATTTAGTAGTTCCACCCAACGTCGCTGCCTCATATTCAACTCTTTTTGCTCGAAGATATGTTGAAGACTCTTGTGATCGGTGTAGATTGTGCACTTCGTACCGTACAAGTAATGTCTCCAGATCTTTAAGGCAAAAACCACTGCACCCAATTCTAAGTCATGGGTGGTATAGTTCTTCTCATGAACCTTTCGTTGTCTCGAGGCGTAGGCTATCACCTTATCTCGTTGCATCAAGACACAACCCAATCCTTGAATGGATGCATTGCAATACACCACAAAGTCATCTGTTCCCTCTGGTAATGCTAATATCGGGGCAGTACAGAGTTTTTGTTTTAATAATTGGAAAGCTGATTCTTGACTCTCACTCCATTTGTATGTCGTTCCTTTGTGAGTCAAGGCTGTGAGAGGTTGTGCGATCTTAGAAAATCCTTCTATGAATCGGCGGTAATATCTTGCTAATCCTAGAAATTGTTTTATCTCGCTCGGCGTTTTGGGCGTAGTCCAATTCTTTATCGTCTCAATTTTGACAGGATCGACATGTATCCCCTTCTCATTAACAATATGACCTAGGAATCACTTCTCTTATCCAAAAGTCACACTTTGAGAATTTAGCATACAGCTGCTCATTTTTCAACAGTTCCAAGATCATTCATAAGTGCTTTTCATGCTCCTCCTTGGTCCTAGAATATATCAGTATATCATCGATGAACATAATGACAAACTGATCAAGATAGGTTTGCACACGCGGTTCATGAGGTCCATGAACACAGTAGGTGCATTAGTCAACCCAAAAGGCATGACCAAGAACTCATAATGACCATAACGAGTACGAAACGCAGTCTTGGGAATGTCTTCTTCTCGAACTCTGAGTTGATGATAACCAGATCTCAAGTCAATCTTCGAATAATAGCTTGATCCTTGAAGCTGATCGAATAAGTCGTCGATACGAGGTAAAGGGTATCGGTTCTTGACTGTTACTTTGTTTAACTCTCTATAATCGATGCACATCCGGAAATGTGCCATCCTTCTTCTTAACAAGAGAACAGGAGCTCCCCAAGGTGATGTACTAGGTCGAATAAAGCCCTTATCTAAAAGCTCCTGAAGTTGTGACGACAACTCCTGTAGTTCGTTCGGTGCTAATCGATAAAGTGCCCTAGCAATCGGAGCTGCGTGGGAGTCAACTCAATCTGGAATTCCACTTGGCGGTGAGGTGGTAATCCAGGAAGATCCTCTGGGAACACCTCTGGAAAGTCGCGTACTACGGGAATATCCTCCATTCTCTTTTCTCCTGCCTGCTTATCGGTTACAAGTGCTAAATAGCTACACGACCCTTTCGTAATAACTTTTGAGCTTTCATGATGAGATGATGCCTATCACAGCACCACTCCTATCACCTCTGACGGTAAGAATTTGATCACCAACCGGAATCCGTATGACCTTCTCATAACATATGACTTCCGCTTGCTTGCTAGAGAGCCAATCCATGCCTATCACAACATCAAAACTCCCCAGCGTAACAGGCATGAGATCTATAGTGAAAGTATGAGCAGCAAGTTCTATCTTACAGTCTTTAGGATATGCGTTACATGGATTTGTTTACCGTCGGCTAATTCCATAGTGTATTTAGATTCTAAGCATAGGGTATATCACTTAAAAGACTACAGAACTTTAAGGACACAAAACTCCTATCGGCTCCAGTATCAAATAGTACCGTAGCAAAACAACCATTAACAGAGAATCTACCAGTAATAGTTGTGGGATCATTTAGAGCCTCACCTGAGCCAATGACGAAGGCTCTCCCTTGGCTCCATCTTTATTGCCGCCATTTCCAGTACCATTTCCACGTTGTTGTTATTATTACCATTGTTGTTGTTGTTACCATGGTGTTGGTGTTGTTGTTGTTGTTGTTGTTGCCATTACCGTTCCTCCTTAGTTGTGGGCAGTTTCGCCTGTAATGCCCTTCTTTCCCAAATTCGAAACAACCCTTGGGAGTTTCTTGAGGTTGTTATGGCCTCCTTACCAGTTCACCACGACAATCCTTTACAGCGTGTCCAATTTTTCCACAACGTTGACACTTGAAGCTATCACACCTTCCACATGATGGTAATTACACCGAGTACACTTCGGATGTCTCCCACCATAACCACTGGGTCCTTGATTATTTGCAGGCGTCTGGTTGGAGATACGGTTATTGTCAAACCTTCGTGCTGCTGAACCGGCTGTTGTTGCTGTTGAGATTGAGGTTGACCACTGGAAGATGATGATGCTTTGGTGTTGTTGGCATTATCCCACTTTCTTTTGTTGTCGGGCTGCTTGCCACAACGCCCTGTTTGGGTAGACGTCCTTGCTCCACGGCTTGGTCAGTTAGCCTGTGAGCTAGTTGGATGGCTTGTTGAATTGTGGTTGGATTGGAAGCAGTTACCATACTTTGGATTTCAGGTACCAATCCCCGTATGTAATGCTCTATCCTTTTATGCACCTCATTCCCCATTCCCGGGCACAAAGTTGCTAATTCATGGGTTCTGGTGGTGTAAGCCTCAATTTCCGAGACCTACATTTTCAATTGCCAAAACTCCATCTCTAACTTCTGCACTTGCTGCGAGGACAGTACTCCTCGGTCATCATTGCTTTGAACTCATCCCATGGAAGTCCATTCGCCATCGCTTGTCCAAGCATCTGGACTTGCACGTGCACCAAGACAGAGCAGCACCCTCTAAAGTCCCGGTGGCATACTTTACTTGATCCGCTGGTGGACAGTTACATTTGGAGAAAAAGACTCAGTCTTCTCGAACCAGCGTACAAGCCCTACAGCACCCTCCGTACCACTGTAGGTGTGTGGTTTACAGTCCATGAAGGACTTGTAGGTACACTGGTGGTATGTTTTAACACAACACACATTAATCAGACATCCCATACAGTTATGAAGGATATTAGATTTATCTTTCTATCATTGTTTACCTGCTGGCTGACCCGCGTGGGCAGCAGCCACTGCCGCCTGAACATGCTCATTAATTAGAGCACCAATTCTGCGGGAGTCATGTTAATAGCACCACCACCCTGTTCTCCGGTGCCTCGTCCACGTCCGCGTCCACGACCACGTCCACGTCCACGTCCACGGGCGTCCATTCTTTCACTTTACATTCACAAATACAATAATGAGTAACATCAAACATATTTAACTCATTGAAGCATAGTAAACAGTAAACAAAGAAATAACGAATCATCACAACCACAACATTCATAACAAAATAATAACCAAAGTAAATAAATTGCAAATGAGTCACATGTATTTAGCAATGTCAAAATTGAAGTTTGTCGTTCGTGTGGGGAAACAACCCTCCCACATAGGTTCCAAAAAGAAAACACTACATAGTCTAAGTCATATAAAGAAGTCAATCGATACATCTGACCCATCACTATCATCCTCCATCTCTTCCGTTCCTCCTCCTCGGGTCCCTCCTCGGGATCCTCCTCATCCTCAGGGTCTGCTGCAGGAGCAGGAGCTATAGCAATCTGAAGTCCCGCTAGCTGAGCTTCTAAAATAGCAATCCTATTATCGGCTACGGCGTCCCGCTGTTCACGAGCAGTCACGCGCCCTTGGAGTGCCATAAGACCATCTTGCATATGGTGACAACCGTTTAGGGTCTTCCCATGTTGTTCCTCGAGTTCATCCAATTGATGTCTCAGGTTGTACACCTCTTGCTGTAGTGTACAGACATCACCCGTGAGCCGCCTTACTCGATGTTGTTCTGTATCCAGTGCAGCCATTAGTGCAGCAATCAGTTGCTCGTTGGACTACGTCGTTCGTGGGAGTGAAGGCATGGGTTGATTGGCATTGTTCCTAGTCCTTGGCTTTGGGACAGGTACGCGCTCCCTAAACATGATATGATCAACAAATCTAGGATAGGAACGCCAGTCTCGCGGAGGGTCACGCTTCATCAATGCAAATGGTTGATCCCAGTCAATCTCCTCTCGGGGATAAGCCAGTCGGGGCCAATCGAATCCATCATCAGGTACAGGTGCGGGAGGTGGGGATTCAGATCGTGTAGGTGATTCAGGTCGTTTACCCGAGCTCTCGAAGACGATGCCATGCTGCAGAGAGTGTGACGTGTATGCCAATGAGTATACAGTAGATGAGAATAAGGCACAAGTAACTAATTAACTGTGTGCGGTTATATCTAGTGTGTATGCAACCTCGTTCCCTATAACCAATGGCTCTGATACCAATCTGTCACACCCTGAAAATCCACATGCAGAATTTTACCGTGAGGCGTGTGAACAAACCAGGATCACAGTCAATAGTTACTCAGAACGACTCTATATGCCATAATTTAAATGAAATCAACCAAAGTAAATAAATTAAACAGTGCGGAAGCATTTTGAAAACAACCTAAAGAAATAAAAGTATAATTGTGGCAAAACATGCACCAACCTAAAAGAGTAATCATTAATCATTAAAATGATAAAATTGCTTTGAAGACCGTGTCTTAGAATGCAGTGAACCATGCAGTGCTCCTATGGCAAGCAAGCTAATGACCTGAGAATAGCATACTAAAATGTCAACACAATGGTTGGTGAGTTCAAGAGATATTCAAACATAAACAGTTTAACAATAGAGATGTACAAGTAGCGTATTGTAACAGATAGCTAGCCCATTAACAATAAATATTATTTCATAGTGATTTCGCAATTGAAGCTGACTGTGTTACGTTGTTGCCTCCTGCCACGACTTAACAGGTCGTGACAATGTTCATTAGGACAACTTGCACCCGTTGACCTCGAGTTACACAGGTGGGGCTCGTCAGACCCAGTAGTACTACCCAAATTTCCCCGCTATTCAATATTAACAATTCGAAAGTGTGAGGAATTTTCCATGATAACAACACTATATAGTATTGTACACAACTTGAATACATAAAGCGTTCGTGATTTACCAGTATGCTATCTCCCCCAAAAAGAGTAAATAAAAACTGGGGCATGAACTCACCTGATATGCGTATAGATACACAGAGTTTGACTTGTCAAACAGAATAGACAGACAACCTTCAGAGGTTACCTAGATCATATAAGTACATGAGTACGTGTAATCAAAGAACATGTGAAACCCTAAGTACACTACAACCAAGGACTCAAGATTTCAAACAAAATAGACACGTTTGACCTAGTTGACCCGTTTGACCCGTTGGTGACTTTATGTGTTGTAAACCATTCAAGTAATCATACACATATATCATACATAGTTAACATTCAAATAGATCATATGTATGTTATATCATCTAGGTGTAACACTTAGATCATCATACAACCAAGTATCATACAAGTCATGCGAATCTAGAACATTAATATATCCACTAGTTATAACACAACTAACATGTCACACAAAGATCAAACCACTCATCACATGCCATGTGAAGCCACTCACGACTTCACATCCTAAACCCTGGCAATCCTACTAAGTAGGGGCCTCAGATTCGCAGGCGTGTATGATGATCATAACCATATTCATTAACATATGCATTGCATTCTACAACATCATAACAATCAATTACCAACCCCAAACATGATGTCCTACTACTAGTCAACATCCAATCATACATGATCATAAA
>CM046444.1:101517129-101562129 GCA_025506515.1 Flaveria trinervia
TGTATGTATGTATGTATGTATGTATGTATATATATATATATATGTATGTATGTATATGTATATATATATAATATAAAGCTTTTCTAGTTACTAATATTAATGATGTGAAAGTATTGAGGGCTTTCAAGGTATATCACACTATGTTACACTATACACAACTTATAAATATTATAATATAGTGATGCATAAATTAAAACCAAACTTAAAGGCAATTTAAGCATGCATTACTTAAATTTTAGCATTAAAATCCTTACGAATGGTTCTAAAATAATACATAATCTCCTCATGTCTAAAGCTTATGGCCTTATGTCACGTATTGACGTAAAAAATTACATAAAAAAATAAATTACAGGAAATAGTTTGAGTATCCATAGATAGATAATGGTGATCGGTTAATCATTGAATTATTGTACAAACAGTTCTTAGTGTGAAAAGGTACAAAAAGATTGACACATTGTATTGGAGCAAGGGGTTTATACGACTTCGGAAAATTAAACCAATCACGAGACATCATCATAATGCGAGCATTGACAGTATGTTAGTCAATGTTTCAGTTATAGCTTCCAGGCGATAGTAGGTTATGAAAATTAATTAAGATCCCGATTGATAAAATCTTTTTAAATGATTTCTTGCTTCGAACAGGGAGTGTTTGTTCTCAAGGCATCTCAGGATTCGACAATTCGTGACAATGGGAGCCCGTAGGGATAGAGGTAATGCCAGGGACAGTTTTAGTCATTACTAACTAGTTTGATGGCTGAATGAGTATAGGTCTTTAGGTTAACTGATGAGAAACCTGATGCATTCAAGAAATAAGAAAGACTACAAAAGGTTCAAGTGTTTCCAAGGGATGACACCCGAAGATTATCAAACCTACAAGTAGTAGATTGTTGGGTTATGTGTGAAAGCTCGAATGGGAAAGGATCTAGTTCATTTCAAAGACTAAATCATTGGCGGCAGACTAAAGGGGGCTGGTGACCCATTTTTAAATAAGAAAATAAGAAAATTCTCGGGTTTGTTTATCGTGGGTTTTGTTTTTTGTTTTTTTTCTGTTTTTTTTTTTGTTTTTTTTAACATGTTATTCACTCAAATCGACGATGTGTATGCCGCTTTGGCCGATTGGGGTACAAAAAGACGTCGGTGCAGATATCGAAGACGGGGTAACCGTCGTAGGGGGAGGAGGATGAGATCTGAATTAATAATATTGATTATTAGTTATAATTATGTGGTTTATGAATTTATAGAATTTTAAATGATTGTTTTATAAATTTTACGCGATAACGTGACAATGTGTAATATATATATGTCATGTGTTGTGTGACTCATTGTAAATGTTTAGGATTATTATTATTGGTTAATAATACTTGTATTTAGTAGTTAAAACTATTTAAAAAGTATTAGAAAGAATATTATTAAAGGGGTTATTTTGTAAATACCTTTTTAACTAAAACTTACCAAAATTTACCCAACCTAGCCCCCAAACCCCCATTTGCGGCCGAAACCCCACCCACACCCCATTCTTTGCGATTTTGATCCTAAAGCAAGCATACAAGTCGAATTCCAAGTGGTTTCAAGTAATACAAGTTGATTTCAAGTGATAATCATCATCTAAGCACTTCTAAAGGTTAGTTTTGATTAGTTCTTCATGTTAATTGTTCTAGATGAACCCTAATCCACGAAATTGATGATGACTATATGCAATTTATGATTGTATGTTGATTATATGATGTTATTTAGGTTGTATGAATGCTAGATTATGTTGATTGTGCTAGAAATCTAGGGTTTGATCATCTAGTTCATACATTTCCATAAGAGGAAACTTTTTGTTCTTGGAATTCATGATTTGATTATGCTAAGATGTTAGATGTAATGCGTAGATGTTAGTTTAATTGAATTATGCTAGAAAATCCATAAAATTGAGATGTTTATCATGACTTACTAAAAGTAGAAACTTTTGTGTATGATGTTTTGGAATTTGGATGTTTTGGAGATGATTAACATTTTTGAATGAATGTTATGAACTTGAGTAGGTATAATATTGCTGAAATTATCATTGGATTGGATGCTAGAACACTTATGGGTGTTACTTTCCCAAAAGAGAAACTTCATTTTTGTAGAACTTTGGGTGTGATGAATTGGGCATGCTTGTGATGTTAAGATCATGTTTGAATGATTGTGGATGATGTTTGTTGAGATAGAATGTGTAATTCAGTTGTTATGGATGTTTGGTTGATCATATAGGATGTATAGGTTTTGTTGATCGTACATGAGAATGGATTATGGTAGTGATTAGGAGATCATATTTGGGATTGAAACTGATGGTCAATGTGTATGTTGGTTAGAATGAATTAAATGAATGAATGTGATTATGATTGTCATAACATGCGTGCGAAACTGAGACCCCTACTTAGTAGGATTGGAAGGGTTTAGAATGTGAAGTCGTGAGTGGCTTCACATGGCATGTGGTGCATGATTAGTCTTCACGTATGAATGATTTGTTATGATGTATTTACATATATATATATATATATATAATATATATTATATATATATATATATATATATATAATATATAATATATATATATATTAAGCATAATGATTGTTGAGATTTGCATAAGTGTATGATGATCTAATGTGGCATGATGACTTAGGTTGAACTTAGGTTGATAATATGATATGCATGGATAAATTGCATGATACTCTTATATGTTAAGTTATAATATATGATTAAACTATATTTCAATTAATATGTCACCAACGGGTCAAACGGGTCAACTAGGTTAACCTAGGATTATTGAGGTTCTATGTGTACAGTACTTATGTACTTGTGTGTTCTAGGTAACCTTTGAAGTGTTGTCTTTGCATCTATCACGTGTCTCTTTATTCATTATCATTACACACCAGGTGAGTTCATGCCCCTTTATTTTAGGTACTCTCTTCTAGGGGAGGTAGCATACTTATACTCAAACACTATTTTTTATTATAAGTTGTGTATGTATTAACATAGTGCTTAAT
The DNA here is from genome assembly GCA_025506515.1 of Flaveria trinervia. Taxonomy (NCBI): domain Eukaryota; kingdom Viridiplantae; phylum Streptophyta; class Magnoliopsida; order Asterales; family Asteraceae; genus Flaveria; species Flaveria trinervia. The sequence continues at coordinate 101,520,144 of CM046444.1, forward strand.
ACCTTGAAAAGTCCTCACACTTTCGGATCATTAATAATGGTGGCTAGCGGGAAATCTTGGGTAGTACTACTGGGTGAGACGAGCCCCACCTGTGCAACTCGAGGTCAAACGGGTGCAATATTGTACTACACGTACATCGTCACGACCTGGTAAGTCGTGAGGGTGTCACACCCTCAAAATCCACGTGCGGAGTTTTACCGCAAGGCGTGTGAACAAACCAGGATCACAGTCAATAGTTACTCAGAACGACTCTATATGCCTCTATTAAAAATAATATCAACCAAATCATAAACTTTAAACTATGCGGAAGCATTTTGAAATACAACCAAAGAAATAAAAGTGTAACTATGCAAAACATGTGCCAACCAAAAAGAGTAAACATTTCATTAAAATACTAAAAAAATTGTCTTGGAGACCGAGTCTTAGAATGCAAGTGAACCATGTAGTGCTCCTATGGCAAGCAAGCTAATAACCTGAGAATAGCATACTAAAATGTCAACACAATGGTTGGTAAGTTCAAGAGTGATAATCACACATAAACAGTTTAACAACATATATATAAAAGTAGTGCATTGTAACAGATAGCTAGTCCATTAACAATAAATATTTTTTCGTAGTGATTTCGCAATTGAAGCTGAGTGTGTTACGTTGTTGCCTCCTGTCACGACTTAACAGGTCGTGACAATGTTCAATAGGACAAATTGCACCGGTTGACCTCGAGTCACACAGGTGGGGCTCGTCAGACCCAGTAGTACTACCCAAATTTCCCCGCTATTCAATATTAACAATTCAAAAGTGTGAGGACTTTCCATGATATCAACACTATATAATATTATACACAACTTGAATATATAAAGCGTTTGTGATTTACCGGTATGCTATCTCCCTCAAAAGAGATTAAATAAAGAGTGGGGCATGAACTCACCTGATACGCGTAATAGACACCTAGAGTTCTACTTGACAAACAGAATGGACGGACAACCTTCAGTGGTTACCTAGATCATATAAGTACGTGAGTACGTGTAAATAGAGAAAATGTGAAACCCTAAGTACACTACAACCAAGGACTCAGGATTTTAGAAAAACAGACATGTTTGACCCAGTTGACCCGTTTGACCCGTTGGTGACTTTATGTGTTGTAAACCATTCAAGTAATCATACACATATATCATACATATTTAACATTCAAATAGATCATATGTCACACCCCAACCTTGACGGCGGAAACGTCGAGATGTGAGGGTTAAGATTGTTCACAGCCACATAACGCTATATTAAAATGTAAATATTATTATCATAAGTCTTGAAATGAAATACAACCATACGTCTCAAACAAGTAATAAGTTCAAACATAACATAACATAATGTAAAATTTTTATTTCATTAACTAGGTCCAAGTCCTAGGTTATTGCAAGCTTCAAAAGGATCACTTTAAACTTGAGCTTGACCTGAAACATGATAAAAAAAAATAAGAGTCAACTAAAAATAGTTGGTGAGTTTCCAAGGTTTTCATACATAATATGAAAAAGGTTACTAGTAGCAGTTCATGTCATAGGTCATAAGCAAGTAAGGTTATAGAACACATATCGTTACAACCAAACCTCGACTTGATTACAAGTATAAAAGATTGACTAAGTGTATTTGGTTCCCATGATGAACAAGCATACGTCATCAGGAGTCGGCAATACCTCGACTTTAACACCAAATAGGCTTGTCAGGCCTAAAGATCTAAGACGTCGCCAGGCTAGCAATAGTTAATGATTGTAAACAAACTATGTATCTCATATAATCACTTACAATACACAAATAACCATGACAAAATAATAAGTTGAATGCATGTGATTTACAAGTCTCAAATATGTATAAGTGAATCATGTATAAGCTATCATGTTTCACCCCAATTAGTGTGAAAATATGAAAAAGAGGCAAGGAAAACTCACTTGCCAAATAAGTATATAATGAAGATTAATAAGAATAAAATATGTCGTTCCAAGATAAAACGTCACAAGGCACCTAAATATATAAATATTATAAGATTTAGGTTAATAATAAGATTAACGAGTTAACATGAACTAGGGTATTAGAATTTTGAGGATTTGTATAAAGTTAATAATTTATTATAAAAATACTATTTATGAAATTTATAAATTTATTTTTAAGGAAATTGATCCTTTGTAAATAACTTGTGATTCATTTATAAAATTATATTAAATTCTATAAATATCATGATAAATCCAAAAACATAAGGTCTAATATTAATTAATGTCTTTAAGTATTATATAACAATCTAATTTTTATAAAAATATTTAATTATTACATTTGTAATAATTTTTATATTAAAATATTACAAAGTTTTACACGAATAAATTTTTAAGAAATATTTAAATGACTTTAAAAATATTTAGGGTTTATAAAATTCATTTTTATAATTATTATAAGTTTTCTATAATAATTTTAAGCCAAAAAGGCTTTGAAAAATGCATGAGGTGCCGGGTTCGAACCCGTGACCTCATGTATGGGGAACAATGTCTTAACCAGTGAACCAGGCTTCCAGCCGCATTTGTAACCTGGTTTTAATCTTAAAAACCATTGCAAATGAAAACCCCAATTCCCATATAAACCCTAGAACCATGTTCGATAAAATTGAACCCCATATGAACATTGTAATCGATCGAAGGGTTAGGGCTTTTGATCTCCATATGAAATCGAGTATAAAGGTAGTTTTAAATTACCCGAATTGTTATTGGATTGATGTTTGAACACCCGAAGAATGTTGCGGACGTGGAAGCCTAGATGGATAAGCAAACCTCAACGATAATCAAATTAAAATTGTGGGTAGCTTCGCGTGATGACCTCGATGCAAAGCCCTTAATCAATTGAAGTCAATAATGCTCGGAAAGTAGTCTTCATTCGGGTTGCATGTTCGCGAAGGAAGAAATAATCGAACCGAGTGTTTGAGTGGATTTCAGGTGAAATTGAGGTTGTTACCAGCTTAGAACTAATTAAATGTTCGATTAAGGTTCATTTAATTTGGTTATTATTCGGGTTTAATTACCGAACGGTTTACGTTTGATGATCGACGGTTTCCAAACTCGAACGACATCCTTAGTCGACTTTAACTCCAATTAAAGGGTACTTAAGGTTCGAAACATAGTCCCGATGACATTCGTTACGGTTTGGGATCGAGAAACGACCAATTTTGTCGTTTGTAGGGTGACCGGAGCCCGGCCGGAGCTTGGCTGGAGCTCCCGCCGGAAAAACGGGTAGGAGACAATGGGGGGTTTGGGTTTTTAATAATTTACACATTTAGTCCCTTAGGTTTTATTTTTGTTATATTAAGCATAAAAACTTTCTTTTAAAGTTGTAAAGTTACAAAACAACCCCCTAAACTTTAATCTAACTTGTTAGTATTAAAGTATTATTATTATTGTTATTATTGTTACTTTTATTATATTAACATATTTTTATTTAATATTTATATTTTTAACTTTCATAAAAACCCAAATGGCATTAATGAATACGCACAAACAACACATGAGTTTCAAAATTAACAAATATAACCCTTGTAAGAATAAACGAAATTAACTTTTAGCTAACAAAAATACAAGATGTTACAATCTCCCCAACTTAAAAGAATTTCGTCCCGAAATTAAAAGAAATGAAACTATACAAATAAGAATGGGTATCTCTTCTTCATGTGCTCCTCACGTTCCCAAGTAAATCAGCGCCACGTTTATTTTCCCAACGAACCTTGACGATTGGGGTTGTCGTGGTTCTAGTCTTCTTCACTATACGGTCCTTGATTTCAACAGGTTTCTCGACGAAATGCAAGGACTCGTCGATATGAATGTCTTCGAGCGGAACACTTTCTCAAATTTGAGACGTGGAACACAGGATGAATTCTACTAAGGTCGGAAGGTAACTCTAGTTTGTAAGCCACTTTCCCAATCCTTTTCAGGATTTTGAAAGGTCCTACAAACCTTGGAGCCAGTTTGCCCTTCTTTCCAAAGCGAACCACACCCTTCCATGGTGAAACCTTAAGAAGAACCATCTCCCCAACTTGGAATTCCAATGGCTTACGTCGCTTGTCGTCATAGCTCTTTTGACGACTTCTCGCCACTTCAAGGTTCTTGCGAATAATAGAAACTTTATCGGTCGTTTCTTGTATAAGTTCAGGACCAGTGATGAAGTTTTCACCAATGTCGGTCCAACAGATCGGTGAACGACATTTTCGACCATAAAGTGCTTCAAACGGTGCCATCTTGATACTCGAGTGGTAACTATTGTTATACGAAAATTCCGCGAGTGGTAGATGCATATCCCAATCGCCACCAAAGTCAAGAACACAAAGGCATAGCAAATCCTCCAAGGTTTGGATCGTTCGCTTGGTTTGACCATCAGTTTGAGGATGGTAAGCCGTGCTTAGGTCCAATTGTGTACCCAAGAGTTCTTGCATAGACGACCAATAATACGAAGTGAAACGAGCGTCTCGGTCGGATATGATGTCCAGAGGTACCCCATGACGACTTACAATCTCATCAACGTATATGCGAGCTAACCTTGATGTCTTGTAAGTGTCACGTATAGGTATAAAATGTGCCGATTTGGTTAATCGGTCAACGATCACCCATATGCTATCATGTCCTCGAGAGGTTCGGGGTAGCTTAGTTATGAAGTCCATGGATATGTGTTCCCACTTCCACATAGGGATCTTGGGTTGCTCAAGTAATCCACTTGGACGTTGGTGTTCGGCTTTGACCTTCGTACACGTGAGGCACTTAGCTACATATGTCGCTATATCTTTCTTCATTCCAGGCCACCAATATTGACCACGTAGGTCCATGTACATCTTCTCGGAACCAGGATGAATAGTATAATGAGTTTGATGAGCCTCATTCATGATAAAGGTACGAATGTTATCGCGATTTGGAATCCAAATTCGATTTGCGAAGTACATCAACCCATTGGATTTCGTTTCCAATTGGGTTAAAAGATTAGGCTCCAGTTCATCCTTCATTCTTCTTCTTGTTGCACCACTTGTTGAGCCTCCAAAATACTAGACTCGATGTCACTATCTATTCTCAAGTTTTGTAGCAATACGGTAGTCTCGTTGACATCTAGTCGGATCTCAGTATCGAACTCACCCAAAGTGTCAAACCATTGACGTCGATCGCGAATTCTTGAAATGATATCATCTTGTTGTGAATCCTTCGGCTTAGTGCATCGGCTACAACATTTGCTTTACCAGGATGGTAACGAATGTCACAATCATAGTCACTAATCAACTCCACCCAACGACGTTGTCTCATGTTGAGATCTTTTTGATTGAAAATGTGTTGGAGGCTTTTGTGATCGGTGTAGCCTATACATTGCGTACCATACAGGTAGTGCCTCCAAATTTTCAAAGCAAATACAACAGCACCAAGCTCGAGATCATGAGTTGTGTAGTTCACATCGTGAACCTTCAATTGTCTCGATGCGTAAGCTATGACCTTCCCTCGTTGCATAAGAACACAACCAAGGCCTTGTTTAGACGCATCGCAATACACGTTGAAGTCGTCATTTCCATCGGGCAAGGTCAAAATAGGATCATTGCACAACTTGTGCTTTAGTGCTTCAAAAGCTTCTTCTTGCTCGGAACCCCACTCGAACAGTTTATTCTTTTGTGTCAAAGAAGTGAGTGGTTTCGCGATTCTTGAAAAGTTGGCAATGAATCGCCGATAGTAACCAGCAAGACCAAGAAAGGAACGAACTTCGGTAGGAGTAGTAGGAACACACCAATTCCTCACAGCTTCCACCTTTGCAGTATCAACGTGAATTCCTTGGCTATTCACCACATGTCCTAGAAATTGAACTTCCTCGAGCCAGAAATCACACTTCGAGAACTTTGCGTACAATTGCTCTTTCTTCAACAACTCAAGAACCAATCTCAAATGCAGCTCGTGATCGGTGTTGGACTTGGAATAGATAAGTATGTCATCAATGAAGACGATCACAAACTTGTCTAGATAAGGCTTCCATACACGGTTCATGAGATCCATGAAGACAACAGGAGCATTGGTTAAACCAAAAGGCATCACCATAAACTCATAGTGTCCATAACGAGTACGAAACGCGGTCTTTGGGATATCATCATCATGGACTCGCAATTGATGATAAACATAACGTAAATCGATCTTCGAGAAAATAGCAGCTCCTTGTAGCTGGTCAAACAAATCATCAATACGAGGAAGAGGATAACGGTTCTTGATAGTAAGCTTGTTAAGCTCACGATAATCGATGCACATACGAAACGATCCATCTTTCTTCTTCACGAAAAGAACAGGTGCACCCCAAGGCGAAGAACTAGGGCGGATGAAGCCCTTCTCGGATAGCTCTTAAAGTTCACTAGAGAGTTCTTGCATTTCCGATGGTGCAAGCCGATATGGTGACTTAGACATGGGGTTTGCTCCCGGTATCAAGTCGATTTTAAACTTAACTTCACGCACGAGAGGTAAACCACTAAGGTCATCGGGGAATACTTCAGGAAAGTCTCGTACGATAGGGACATCCTTGAGTTCTTTCCCTTTGACTTTCGTGTTGACCACATAAGCCAAGAAAGCCATATACTTCTTGCTTAAGCATTTTCGGGCTTGAGTGCAAGACATGAGTTTAAGTCCTTTGGAAGATTTTTCACCGAACACTTTCAAAGTATCTCCAGAGGGTAACGGTATACGAATACACTTCTCGAAACAAATGATCTCGGCATGGTGTTTGGCTAACCAATCCATACCAATGATGACGTTGAAACTTCCAAGTTTCACAGGGATAAGATCGATAAGAAAATCATGCGTGTCGAGACTTAAGATGCAATCACGAATAATGATGTCAACGGTGATCGGTTCTCCATCGGCAACTTCAACAGTAAGGGGTCTTTCTAGTCTCGTATGTGGCTTAGCAAGTATGGGTTCAAACTCTAACGAAACAAAACTCTTATCGGCTCCAGAATCATATAGGACATAGGCATAAGTTTTATTAATAAGGAACATACCTGTTCAATTTTTAAGATATTTAACGATACAGGTAAAGTATGAAACGAATCGGATCACAAAAGTTAAAGGTGAGTTAACGTACCATTCACCACATCGTTGTTTGCTTGTGCTTGGTTAGCGTTGATGTTGAAAGCACGTCCTCGGGCTTGTGGAACATTACCCACAAGACGAGGGCATTGTGGGCGAAAATGACCAGGTTCCCCACAGTTGTAGCAAACACGGTTTGTGACCACGACGGCATTGTTAGGTGCACGGTGGCAAGTTGCCACCAAATGACCATATTTACCGCATAAGGTGCAGATGCAGCATGGTTGATTCCCGGATGATGATACCTACACGTGTTGCACATAGGCTGAGGACCAGCATAAGCCCTAGCCCCAGGCACTTGTGCCACAGGTGTAGCCGCAGGTACAAGTTGTCTTTGGGTTGTTTGGGTGCAGCCACGGCATAGTACGCGTCGATGTGAACTTGCGCTTCTTGTTGTTGTTGGTGTTGTTGGACGGTTCAGCTTTGGTCTCCTTAACAGCCTCGGTAGCCATCTTTTCCACCTTTTTGGCACCCTTCACAGACATGGTGCTCGCTCGTATATGGTTCTCGGTGAGTTGAGCGGTAATGGTAATGGCTTCTTCCAAGGTTGTGGGTCGATTACCCACCACAGCATCTTGAATTTGGGGTGGTACACCCTTAATGAATTTCTCGATGTTGCGGGGGACAGTGTCGACCATATGAGGCAGCAGTATACTCAACTCATGATGCCTAGTTGAGTAGGCCAAATGATCACCATCGTTTTGCTTTAAATTCCAAAATTCTTCCTCCAACTGTTGCAGCTCGCTTCTCGGGTAGAACTTCGCGATAGCGATGTTCTTGAACTCCTCCCAAGTAAGTGCCAGAATAGCATCGGGCCCACGATTTCTTTTCTCGCTATTCCACCAGGTGAGAGCCCTTTGTTGGAACATGCTAGTGGCATAACGAACTTTGAGTGCCTCGGGACACTCACAGCTGACGAAGGTGTTCTCCATGCTCTCGAACCACTCAAGAAGACCAGTGGCTCCTTCCTTACCACTAAAACTAGTGGGTTTACATGAGCTAAAGTGCTTGAAAGTGCAAGTTTGGTTGTTGCGCCCTTGGTTAGCACTATTTTCCCCATGACTATTGTTGCTAGCGTTGGTTATTAAGGTGCTATTAAGTTCAGCAACCATGGTTGGGATGACAGCAGCCATTTGTCGAGAAATCATGGCGGCTAACTTACAATCGGAACTCCCATGTTTTCCATGATGACGAGACATGCTGGAATATACAAAATGAGTTAGATATGAGAATTGGATCAACAAGGATTAATGTTCAACAAGGATAAGGCAAAAGTTGTAAGGCACATGGAATGGTTCCATTTGGTAACGCATTACCATTTGGAAACGTTGACACGTCAAGGTAAATTGACCCACTCGCTTTAGAAATTTGTGTATGTTGACCATAGTTTATCACTCATTCCAGAAATCCCCAGGTAAGCATAACTAGTCCCGTAGGATTTATGCGATATGCTTGCCTTAGCCCAAGGGCCTTTTGCCAGGAAATCCAGAATACAGGCGTCCATGTGTCACACAAATTTCTTAGGTTCATGAAATCAAAACCTTGATGAGATTTAACATAGATTAGACATAAGTCTAAGGATCCAAGTCATAAGCATAAATATACAATTCCACGTGTCTTCGAGAATAAGATTAAGAAGTTTCATTTGTCGGGGAGAGTCAAAGTGTCAAAGATAAGTTTAGGGAGACAAATAACAAAGTTTAAACCAATTACAAGGCAAACCTATGCTAAGGCATCAAGTTGCACATAAGTAAGGTATAGCATTATGTAGCATGTAACAATATATATATTTCCAAGAATATAAATATTATTCTATGAGGTTCATGCATAAGCTATAGTCTAGGTCACCATTTCTAATAACCTAAATCCCTATAGTTATGGGCTCTGATACCAATCTGTCACATCCCAACCTTGGTCACACCCCCGCTAAGAGCGGAAACACGGGAGCGTAATGAGACGGGAATCGTCATAACACATGGTAAGCGATGAGATGCAATAATAATAATGATGACAAGCGTGTCATGACAACACCCGACAACATGGGGACTTGTGTCGTGTTTAGTCAGTATTCACGACAACATAGCCATAAGCATAAACATGATATAAGATAAACATAGGTAATAACATTGTATGCAATTCCCACAACCCGGGAACAAGTTACAAAGTATAATGTTGTTTGAAACAGTTACAACAATTGTTTTCAAAAAGACAAGTTTGGCCCGAAAATGCATCCTAGGGTCTCCACTAAGGCAGCACACCTAGAACCTCAGCTAGCATGATCACCTAAAAAGATATGCTCAAAATGGTTAACAAAATTGTTGGTGAGTTCGCAGGTTTAAAGTAAATAAGTAATTGATGCTGTATAAAGTTGTTGCAGAATACCGTGCATACAGTTATAAGTAAGCAAAATCACATGACAAGAGCTTTACAACCAAACCTAATGACGTACACAAAGAATCTTGTCGGAAAATATTCACCCAAGGCCCGTACCTGGCTATTGTGGTACTAACTAGTATACCAACAAGAGGGTGGGGGTGTCAACCCAGTAGTACTACCAATACCTAACCGTCGGTTCCACACTGGAATTAAATGGTTGTAAGAATGAACCACAAAGCATACTCAAGCATGTATCAGATAAGTACCCACAAAACAGTAGCACGTTGATTCCAAGTATGTAAATTGTATGTATGTTGTACAACATAGAAAATGGGCGAGCATACTTTTCCCCCATGTTTGTAAATGTTTGTAAATTAGTATAAGCACAAAAGGGGCCACGAAACTCACCTGTTAAGTGGTAAGTATGAAAGATCGAGATTCCCAACAGTTGAATGCAAAGAATAGTCAACACCTATTGACAGTTATTGTTAAGCATTAATGATATGTATAAAGCGTATAGTAATGTTTCGTCGATTCGGGTTGTTTCGATTCGGTCGTGGGTAGCACACACACACAAGCGGACACACGTATCAGATCTTATGTAGATCCAAGTACTACGAGTAGTCGTCATTGCTTATGACATCCGTGAAATGATCTCGTGGTTAAGAAAGATAGCACTTGTTAAGTATTTGGAGTTCCAATTGGATTATCAATAACTGTAAAATGTTAGGTTGTTTTCAATTGAAATAGTATGTGCATGTTGATAGCGTTGACTTTAATCTTTGTGGTCAAGCTATGACATTTTTTACTGATGTGGCCTTATCAACATCAGACGTTCAAGGGGAAATTCACATTCAACATCATCAGTCACACAACAGGACCAGACGCTCGGCTCAACGCTCCATCCTTACGAATCAACCTTCAATCGTATGAATCAGCTTCATTCGTACGATTGAGTCTTCATTCGTATGGCTGGCATTCAGTCGTACCACACAACACACATTCGCACGACCCAAACTCCATGCGCACGAATCAACCCTCAATCGTGCGAATTAGCTACTTTCGTGCGATTGAACCTTCATTCGTGCGATTGGACTCCAGTCGTGCGAAACACGCACAGTCGCATACATTCAGTCGGTCACCTGACTCAATCGCACACAATCATTCATACGCATGACTCAATCACATACACTCATTCGCACGCATGACTCAATCGCATACAAACTCACAGTCGCACGACTCAGTCGCACGACATGCCTAGTCGCACAACTCAGTCGCACGATTGACTTAGACGCAAGATTCAGTGGCACGACTCACTCAGTCGCACGGCTCAATCGCCTGAACTGCAGAATCGCGACTATGGTCGGGCTGAGCAGTCCCCGAGCTGCTCTAAACGCGAGTTTCACACCACAAGGACTTCCAGAAACACTCTACAAACATACACAAACATGAAACACAAGTAGAAAGACCTCACACGCACCCACACGACCTCATGTGCTTGGATGAACTCGAGCACCTGAAACCCTAGAAAACACAGCAGTAAAACCAAGCCAAAAACAGGTTGAACAAGGTTGTCTACCTGCTAGGAACGAGTATACACGATGATACCCAAGATTTGGCAGTGAAAACGCAACAAACGTGACGGTTTTAGGTGCTAGATCGAGAGAGAAAGTGGATAAATTGTTGAAGGTGAAGAAGATGAGAATGAGGATAAATGGCTGGGAATGGGGTTTATATACCCAGTCCAAGTTTGCAAAATTACAAGTTTAGTCCCTGCAGTTAACCCTCGAGTTTCCCACAATTTGTTTCGGTTGATTACGACCTTAAAATGTTCGTTATATTAAGGTTAAAAGCGTGTTTAATGGCATTTGATAGTCTAAAATATTTTATTAATGACAATGGTCGAAATTAAAAATGATATATTTGGTGGTAATGGTGATGAAATTTATAAAAGGTTTATGCTTAACACACTTTCTCGGAGGAAGTACAGGCACAAGGGAAAATAAAGCAGACATGATTCCTTAAAGCAGGAGTTCAAAGAAAAGGAAGAATAGTTAAAATATTTCTATGCTTATTTATGTCGTTCGACGGACCTTAAGGCGACGGATGTCACAACCTTGACGGTGGAAACGTCAAAAGTGAGGGTTAAGATTGTTCACAGCCACATAACGTTATATTAAAATGTAAATAATATTATCATAAGTCTTGAATGAAATACAACCAAAAGTCTCAAACAAGTAATAAGTTCAAACATAACATAACATAATGTAAACTTTTATTTCATAAACTAGGTCCAAGTCTAGGTTATTGCAAGCTTCAAAAGGATCACTTTAAACTTGAGGTTGACCTGAAACATGATAAAAAAAATAAGAGTCAACTAAAAATAGTTGGTGAGTTCCAAGGTTTTCATACATAATATGAAAAAGGTTACAAGTAGCAATTCATGTCATAGGTCATAAGCAAGTAAGGTTATAGAACACATAGTTACAACCAAACTCGACTTGATTACAAGTATAAAAGATTGGCTAAGTGTATTTGGTTCCCATGATGAACTGTTGATACATGTATGTTCCTAGATCATGATATGAAATGTAATAGATCTTGTTATCTGATTCTGGTGTAATTTGATATGATTAATGAAATGATGGTTGGTTGTTTGTGATTTGTAATGATGAAATTTCATTAATAAGTTGATATTAAATTAGTTAATTAGGTTAGTGATTGGTTGAATGTTTACATATAATGTTTACAATTAATACATTCAAACTTAAAATAATAAAGTTATCATGCGAATGGACCATGCGAATGGCCATAAGCATGAAACCTTCATACGAATGACTCAGTCGCACGACTGAACCAGGAGACTGGATCAGTCGTATGATTGTAACATGAGATTGGATCAGTCACGCGACTGAACACTCAGTCGTGCGAATGAATCAACCGCATGGCTCAATCGCACGACTGAACCATACTAATTGTTCAGTCGCATGATTGAATAATACCAACCTAAAATACAACTCAATTCGTGAAAAATAAGAACTCTCGATCAATTACGATTCCAGAGGTACCCTAGCCGTCCAGAAACCTCCCAATTCGTTCACCAAGTTCACAGAACACATTAGATCGATTCCCAATCGATTTCTAATGTTAGTTTCAATTCTTGATTGATTTTCGTGTGTTCTCACTGATTGGATCGCCAATCAAATAGGATTCCACACTATTTGATCTGGTTTACACGTTAGTCACTAGGTATTTCGTTCAAATACCAGGTCCTAACAAGTGGTATCAGAGCTATTGGCTCTTGATTACGTGTGATTCAATCAAGATTGATAAAAAGTTTGTGTTTTTACACTAAAAACGCAATCTTTTGTGTCAAAAGTGATCTTGGACGTTCCTTGCTCATCAAGTTTGGTTTCTACGAATTAGGCAATTAAACTTGCGAAAGTTCAAATTTTTACAGCTAAAACACGTTTAACCTAGAGATTTTCGCATAACAGCAGCTTCAGTCGCACGATGTGAGCCATTCGCACGACTGGACCTCATTCGCATTGCTCAGACACACGATTGGACATAGTCGTATCTCCATTCGTACGATTGAACCGTTCGGTCGCACTGTTCATACGCATCAGATTCATTCGCACGACTAAGCTAATCACTTAGTTCAGTCGCACGATTGAACCAGTCGTAGAGTTCATATGCACGACTAGTCCATTCGCACCCTTCAGTCACCCAAGTGACAATTGCTTATTAGACTTAAAGTTATTCACAATGGAAGATCAAATGTCAGCCTTTACTGCTGGGAAGGACTCTAGAATCTAGAACCTACTGTACTTGAGAGTGAGGTGGGTAATCATAATCAACACCAAAGCTTTTAACGTTAGATGAGTTTCCCCACTGGAAACAACGTTTTGAGATCTACCTCAATGGAGTGGATCCGAATCTGTGGGAGGCCATCGAGATTGGATATAGTACGCCGGTGGGAGCCGATGGAGTAAAGTTAACCTTAGGAGGGATGACAGACGCGCAGAAAGTCAAATATAATGCAGAGAAGAGGGTCTATGCATTGATTACACAGTCTATCCCTAAAGAGATGTTCCACCAGTACTCAGAGAATAAGCAGTCCAAGAAACTATAGGATGAGCTAGAGAAGAGGTACGACGGGAATGCCTCGTGAAGGCAATCAGGCTAAGGAGTTAAAGAAGGAATTCGAAAACTTCTCATCGACGGGAAACGAGATTTGGACGATGTTATAGATAGATTCTACCATCTGATGAGTGAACTGCATACACATGAGTGGCTACTACCATGGAAGAGAAAGTTAATAATTTTGCAGACGGATTACCTGAAAAATGGGTTTCATTCGTGTCTAATCTTAGACAGAATGGAATGCTGTCAAAACTGGATATTAATGACTTCATTCTTAAGTTGCGAGAAGAATCACTTAGAATGAAGTACAGAGCTCAGAAGTCTACGTACAATCAAAATCCAGCTTTATACAATGCCACGCCTCAAGCTAAGACATCTGGAGCACCTCTCCAGACCGCATTTGTGTCTAGCTCATCGAGTCCTACACATGCACCTCCTTCAGGTTCAGAAACGCCAGGGTCTTCTTGTACCCAATACATTGGATCTAAAGCGAATGCTAGTAGAGTGAAGACCGAGAACCTCGGTAATGTGACTGTGGAAGTAGGTCGAGAGCACATGGATCTATTGGCAGCAATGGTCCATTCTTATGATGAACTTGTTGCTGGAAAGATTGGAAACTGCCATCTGGCAGACGAGGACTACGAGCAGGTGGACGAAATGGAGCTTGAGAGAATGGATATAATGTGGGCCTTAGCTAGTGCTGTCCGGAGGGCGAAGAAGTTTGTGAAAAAGACGGACAGAACTTGGTTGCTACTAAGGATACCACCTTTGGCTTCGACAAGAGTAAAGTGACCTGCTTTAACTGTGGTGAAAAGGGGCACTTCAAGAGAGAATGTGTGAAGCCAAAGAAGACTGGGAACGGGAACCGTTCTCATCCTTCACTCGTCTAGACAAGCAAACTACCAGTTCTACTTCCTCAAACAAGGACTCCAAAGCCTTGACTGCTCATGATGATGAAGGACAGGATTGAAGCTTTAGGTTTGTCTCACCAGGGGAATCAAACATTGCAAATGTAGAAGATATTGACAGTGATTCCGCTAGTGAAGGAGATCTAGCAGTTGAGATAGCAATGTCACATAGTGAAGAAGCAACTGCAACCGATGTTTAGTTACAAGCCAAAAGCGGAGACTACCATGTCAGAGACAGAAAAGACAGAAGCAACAGAATCAGAATCATCTGATACTGCATTGATGGCAAACGCTTCTGAATCAACTCAGGTAAGTACTACTGACACAATGTTTAATAATCATGCTTGTTCTAATTGTGATGCCTTTAGGAATAGCATAGATGCTAAATTTGCTAGGTTATTAGATCATAATGATAACTTGATAAAAGATTTGCATCTATGCACTGAGGCTAATAGGGAATTAAAACAAAATGAGCACAGTTATAAAGAAAAGATAGACCTTTGACTAAACACTTAGGGAAACCGAAGTAGTTGCCTTTAACAAGCTAATGACATTAGGTATTATCTAAACTCCCTAGAAGACAATAAGAAGCAAAAGCATTCTAGAAGTAGAAGTAAATTCATTAAAACAGAAACTGCATAGTTGGACTAGTTCTTCGCACATAGTCCAACACTTAGTGAAAGAAAGGAACAACGGGGAGGGACTGGGATAAAGTGGTCCCGCCACCACCTGAGACTTGATGACACTAAGACTAGACCTATAAATAGTAATCCCATCAAGGATCATGTAGTGTCTACTCCTCTTGTTAGTGATCCTGATCCTTAAGTTCATCTATTGACACTGGAAACAAACAAAAGGAGACCACTTCAAAGGCAAAGGGTAAATTGCTTTGTGTTAATCTGAAAAAGGAATTTGAAAAGGTTAACTTAAAGTAGGTTCAAACAAAGTCAAATCAGAACCTAAAAGGGCTTTTAAGGATAATCTTTCACATACGTCAAGTCAAAGACCATTAACCAAAGAAAAGGATGTCAAACAGGTTAAATCAGTTAATTTTGTTAAACCAGTAAACACATCAAAAGAACTAGAGTCAAAACCTAAAGTGAGTGATGTTACTAGAGTGTCACACACGTCTCCACAAAGAAAGTTTAATCATAAAGTTGATAGCAGGGCGTGCTACAACTGTGGAGAATGTGGACACATTGCTTCCTATTGTTCTTATTATCAGACCCTAGGAAGAAGATTGAACTTCAGGACTCAAAACCTAAGTCTTCTAAAAGGAGCTCTTTAACTCCACCTAGAAAAACTAGTGAACAGAAGGTTCAACCCGTTAGCCAGTCGACTGTTTATCACAAACAGGCATTGCACAAATCTGGCTTATGGAAAGAGAGTCAATCTCTATGTCTGATAATGATGACAAGAAGGAACCTGAACTACCCTCACCTTCTAAGGGTCAATGGGTTGAATTTATGATATGTGAGTGCCTCTGGGAAACCCAAGCCAGTAAGGCTTGGGTTCCTAACCTAAACTAATCCTTTACCTGTGTATGTGCAGGTTTTCAATACAGTGCTGAAACTAACACGTGGATAGTAGACAGCGGAGCATCCAGGCGCATGACAGGAACAGAGCTCTTTATCAAATGTCAAACAATAAAAGGAGGGCATGTTTCGTTTGCGGAAACAAGGGAGGCTATATCACAGCTCAGGGAGAGGTTGGAAATCAGAAAGTTAAGTTTGATAGGGTGAACTACGTCCAGCAACTTCAAAAACAACTTACTCTCTGTTTCTCAAATATGTGAATAAGGAATTTAAGTCATATTCGACAACAAGAAGTGTTACGTACTAAAGAAAGACTACATGATCATGACCAGAGGACCAAGTTTTGATGACTGCTTCAAGATATAAAGATCTTTATGTCTTGGATCTGTCAACAGCTTCTACAATGGATCAGGAGGTTCAGTGTTTTCTATCAAAGCTACTAAAAAAGACTCCATCTCCTGGCATAGGAGAATGGGACACATCAGTCAAAAGGATGGATCACTTGATTCAGAAGGATCTGTGAGAGGTGTTAATGTCAAGAACTTTCAGCTTCCTGATTTCTGTATAGCTTGCAAGAAAGGTAAACATACAAAGAAGTCTCATATGGAAAAGAAAGTTAACTCAATAGAACTTCCTTTTGAACTTCTTCACATGGATCTGTTCGGTCCAGTCAGTACAAAGAGCATTGCAGGCGACTTGTACTGTTTTGTGGTCACCGATGACTACACAAGATTCACTTGGGTAATGTTTCTGAAATCCAAATCAGAAACATTTGAATCATTCAAGGAGTTGGTAACCACACTGGAATCTCTCTACAAGCTGAAAGTTTGACAAGTACGCTCAGACAACGGAACGAATTCAAGAACCAGTGGATGGAGGAATACTGCAAGGAAAGGGTTGTGCATCAATTCACTTCTGCTTACACCCTCAGATGAATGGCGTTGCTGAGAGAAAGAACAGGAGCTTGATAGAGACAGCACAGACTATGCTGGCAGACTCGAAACTGCCTATCCAATTCTGGAATGAGGCAGTGGCAAATGCTTGTTATACACTGAATCGAGTCCTGATAGTCAAGTGCCACGGAAAAACATGTTACGAGCTACTACAAAGACGCAAACCGAACTTGGAGTATCTTGAACCATTTGGGGCACGTGCACACTTCTGAAGAAGACACAAGAGGGTAAATTCAGCGAGAAGGCAGATGAACGCATCTTTCTAGGATACAACATACCAACAAGCGAGTGTACAACAACTCAATGAGTCTAGTAGAAGTGTGGTGTAATATTGACGTTCTCGCGTTACCATACCACCTACTGGCAAAGGACCCGCCTACTTCTTCGACTATGATGGATTCTTCAAGTTGTTCAACATTCCTCTCTCTCCCTCGGATGACGAGTTAGCTACACGAATGATGTATGATAGCTTGCATCCACCACATCTAGCTCACAGGAGAATCATCTACTCAGTCAGGGGGAGTAGTTGACAACAGTGACTCCTCCTCTGAAGATGAAGCTGAAGAAGATAACCAGAATAGTCAGGCGGAACAGGTTCCAGTTCCTGAAAGTCCACAAGCATCTACCAGTGATGCACCTTCGACTTCAGAGCCTAAACACCAACTACCTCAGATGCAGAACCAAATGTTCATCATCTTGGCTCTAAGGTAGTGTTCCTACTACTCCAGGATCATGACTAAATGTTTCATCCCTTAGACAATGTCATTGGGGATGTCCGATTAGGAGTACAAACCCGAAATCAGCTGTACTCAGCTGATTATGCCTCTGTTATGGAAAAGGGATGTATTCATGATGGTGTCTATTGGTGTTTTGTCTCCAAGGTTGAGCCAAATATGTCAGTGAAGCACTAAATGATGAGGCGGCGTGGGTGAGTGCAATGCAAGAAGAACTTCTTCAGTTCAAGAAGTTAGGTGTATGGACTCTGGTTGATAGACCTAAAGGTGCTAAGGTCATTGGCACCAAATGGGTTTTAAAATGCAAGAAAGATGACCAAGGGGTCATTATCAGGAATAAAGCTCGACTGGTGGTTCAGGGTTTTCGCCAAGTCGAGGGAATTGATTACAATGAGGTGTTTGCACCCGTGGCAAGGATGGAAGCCATTCGTATCTTCCTTGCCTATGCATCATACATGAAGATTAAAGTCTATCAATTAGATGTGAAGAGTGCATTTCTTCATGGGGAAATTAGAGAAACAGTCTACGTCAGTCAACCCGAGGGATTTGAAGATTCTTATCATCGGGATAGAGTCTACAAGCTCGACAAGGCTTTATACGGGCTACATCAAGCTCCAAGAGCTTGGTATGAGAAACTCTCGACTCATCTTGTGAAACACGGCTTTCACAGGGGAGTCATTGACTGCACGCTGTTCATTAAAGAAAAGGATGGCGACCTACTGCTAGTACAAATCTATGTTGATGAGATAATTTTCGGTTCAAAGAACGAAGAGTTATGCAAAGAATTTGAAGCGGTTATGAAGAAAGAGTTTGAGATGAGTGCTATGGGGGAGATGAAGTTCTTTCTCGGGCTACAGGTGGATCAAACACCAAATGGGATCTTTCTACATCAGACCAAGTACGTAAGAGACATTCTCAATCGTTTTGACATGGAGAATGCGTCTGTTGCCGGGACTCCACTTGCTACGAATCACGACATTGCACCTGATGAAAATGGAGATCTTGTGGATGCCACGATGTACCGAGGAATGATTGGATCCCTCGTGTATCTCACTACCTCTAGACCAGATATCATGTATGCGACATGTTTATGTTCTAGATATCAGGCTAAACCTAAGGTCAATCATCTGATCGGGGTCAAAAGGATTTTTCGCTATCTAAAGGGTACACCCACACTTGGGCTGTGGTATCCTCATGATGATGATTTTGAGCTCACGGCGTATAGTGACTCGGACTACGGAGGCTGCAAGATGAACTACAAGTCTACATCAGCAGGGTGTCAATTCTTGGGAGAAGATTAATTACCTGGCAGTGTAAGAAGCAGACATCGGTTGCATTGTCAACCTGTGAAGCCGAATATGTTGCTGCTGCAAGTTGCTGTTCACAAATCATCTGGATTCAACAGCAAATACGGGATTACGGTTTAACGTTCTATTCTACTCCTATTTTTGTAGATAACTCTGCTGCAATTGCAGTAACTAAAAATCCAATCCAACATCCTAAGACCAAACATATCGGTATTAAATATCATTTCATAAGAGATTGTTTTGAAAAAAACTTAATTGATGTGGTAAATTAATACTGATTTTCAACGCGCTGACCTCTATACTAAAGCCTTTGATAAACCACGTTTTCAATATTTGCTAGAGGTCAACGACGTTAAAAAGAGAAGTGAGGTTATTCCTGATGATGATCATAGTAGTAATGTAGCTTAGCAAATTCTTCATTATGTTTGAGCTTATGGGTAATTAGTCTGGTTAACGTTAAACTTATGTTATTCTGCTGTTTATTAAAATCCTAAAATAATAATACCGGTATGATTTTAGTATTTTAGGGGGAGAATAGTCAGCAAGCAAATTTTAAAAAAAAAGAGAGGGAGAAGAAGTGGAAAGCTGATATAAGGTAGATCATATCTGTGATACCGATTCAAACCCTTTGGAATATGATAGTATACAGGAACAAGTCAAGAGGGACTTTGAAATTTTAATTTAGAAAAGGTGCAAAATATTCAAAGTATAAGTCTGTGTAGTCTAAGCAATATCAAAGGGAAGATGATAGAAAAACTGGTAACTCTAAAGGTAACACAATGAGAGTAGACCTAGAGGTTGCTAGACCACAATTGATATGTCAGTAGATTCAACACAATAGATGATTAGACCTGACTCGTGATCTCAAGATCAAACTAAGTGGTTCAACTGACTGTGGGCTCCCATCTTATCGCTGGTTAACACAATCACAATATTCCAATAAGGGGTAATGAGCATGTAAACGCCACAAATGTGTGCGGATGACCATAAATAGAGCAAAGCACCAGAAAAATAAAATAAAAATGCTATCAAGCTAATGACCTATGTTGTAGTGCATTTGGTGCAAAATAATATTAAGCTGCTCTAACAAGGAGATAGTTTGTGCGCCTCTCTGCTGTGCGATGGCACTGACCTGAGGATAAGCATAACCTAGATATTCTAGAATTCATTGTTGTTTGCCGCCTCTCTGCTGTGCGATGGCACTGACCTGAGGATTGGCTTCTCCTTGAAAGCTCTAAGAATAGTCTCTTCTTGTAAAAATAACTGTAGACCGCTCAAAAGCTCCTGAGGAATGTTGATTACCATATAAGTGTGGGATCCACAAATGTTCGTTGAAATAATTAAACCAAAAACAATCACCAGTTTGAGTCAAGAGTCTGTGTATGGATTTAAGTGGACAAACATATTGACAATCATTGTGGCTGCAATTCTTGAAAGTTTAAATCAATGTGGTGATCTAAGAGTTCTAGTATGATTTTCCTAAAGTTGCTAATGACTCTGGATGAACACCAAGAATTGAGCATCAAAAGATTTTGACAACAAGTCCCAAATAATTTGATGTGCCTGTATGATTCCAAAATGAATGGTCTAGGTGTGGTCAATCTAAGTTGAAGCTTTCGATTCCGGAACCAAATCCAGTAGATTTCCACCTTAGGTTCTATCTCTCCAAAAAGCCAAAACAAAGTCTTAATTTTAGTCTTTAGTTTAAGTTTCTAATTTAGCGAGTCGTTTTAGTTAATTTGTTTGCCGGACTACATCATGAAATCGATAAGGGATCAACTCACTGAATGGGTCATGTCTGAGATGACAACATGAATTTTCAAGTTTAAAGTAGTCACGTCTGAGGTGACTAAATTGGTTAAAAATGATCATGTCTAAGATGATCAAAACTCATAATGTCTATTTCAAAAGGTTAAAATGTTCGAAATGGCAGAAAATCTACTAAGCGTGACCTATTCGCACGATTGGACCATGAATATGGACCAACCATGCGAATGGATCCCATTCGCACGACTGGACTTGAAATTTAGTCATTCACCCGAATGGCGTTTAAGAATGATCCTTCGACCGAATGACAGGGTGCGAATGAGTCAGTCAACCGACTGAGACTCAGTCGGTTAATTGAGAAAGTAATGAAAGGGCACGAATGAGTCAGTCGACCGACTGAGACTCAGTCGGCCAATGAAGACCGACTGACAACAATCGCACGACTGAACCTCAGTCGCCCGAATGAACTGAGCGAATGAGGCCAGTCGGCCGATTGAAATTAGGGTCAGTATTTAAAGGGCCTCAGTCGATCGCATTTCTCTCATCACTCCCAATCGCACCAAAATCGCTTTCTTTCCCGTTACTCTGCCAAAATTTCCAGAGATAGTTTTTCACATTGCTATTGATCTTCTGACATTCGATTGACAAGTATACAGGTACATTGCAGTTAAACCTTATAGAAATCAGAAGATCTTGAGTCAAATTTGGGTTATTCGAATGAAACATTGATCGGATTGAAAAAGCCCTAATAACCTACATAAACTAAGCTAAATGTTAAAATTAAGTTTAATAGGTCATTAGTGACAAGATGGCGAGTCTAATGGACCATTAAGCCATGTTAAATTACTTGAATTAGGTCAAGATTCGAACCTCAGTCGAATGAACAGGGGGTCATGCGATTGGTCAACCGGATGAACTCCAATCGCATGACTGAATCTTGCGATTGGATCAATCGGCAAAATGAACCATGCGAATGAGTTCAGTCGGCCGACTGAACCAATCGCAGACTCAGTCAGCAAATTGAACTCAGTCGCATGTCTCATTCACCGAACGAGCTCAGTCGCACGAAAGAACAAACGACTGACTCCAGTCGCACGATTCATTCGCACGAATGTATCGGATTGAATTTAAACTATACGCCTTGAACTGAATTTTGAATGTATGACTTACAAATGGGTCTGTGTCTTGTGTTTCAGGTCAATGGCTGATAGATGGTCCATAAATCCAAAGCACAATATATGTGCTCATTTGGACCATACGACTCGGAATGGAGCTGAGTTTACAGATATTATTGCATTCCTTCGACGCTCTCGGATACACAAAGCCATATCCACACAGTGTACTCCTTACAGGTCGTTACATCAGGCTTTCTGGGAAAATGCCTCCGTAGATCGTTCACATGAGCCTTACAGCATACGGAGCTCCATTCATGGTCATGACATTGAAATTACAGCAGCTGACATCCAGAGAGTACTTGATTTGGGGATGATACTGATCAACCACCAGACTACATCCACTTACAGTCAGAGGTTGCTTCCTCAGGATTAAATATGCTGGGGACATCAACTCAGGTGTGCTCAACAGAGCAACCTGTGTCCCCAGTATAAATACTTGGCGCATGTGATCCTGAAGTGTATTGCTTCTCGAAGGGGTGGGTTTGATGACCTATCAGACCAGATTCAGAATGCCTATGTGGCACTGGTGCTGAACCACCCCTTCAGCTTCTCGAGCATGATCTTCTCGTATCTGGTGGAGAATCAGGAGGCCAAGGGGAAGGAGGGTTTTTGTATGTATCCCAGATTTCTGCAGCTGATCTTTAACGAGAAGCTGCCATTACTTCCCAAGGAGAAACAGGATGCGGTTGCCCTAGAGGTTATGGATGACACGACTTTGGGTCGCATGAGAGTATATCGGGGCAAGCAGGTGAAGCCCCAGGTAAAAAGGTTGATCGGCCATCTGGCAAATGAACGATATGTGGCACCAGGTAGACGCAAATGGCGTCATGATGACAGCGATTCAGATGATGAGAGGTTGTTGCTCCCAGAGCATGATTCAGACGATGATGATAGTGGGGATGTTGGGGATGATATGCCTGCTCCAACGCCGGGCACAGCTTCAGATGTTATACCCCCAGTGTCTGCCCCAACAGGCGACATAGCTGAGTCTGCAGGCTTCCACCAGGACTTCATACCTGGTGAGGAGGAAGAAGAGTCAGATGAGGAGCCCTGACGAGGACCGTGGGAAGCAAGGTTGTTCCCACCGAGTATGGACTCCGGGCGGTTGGTGAACGCCCCAGGGATACGGGAGAGACGACAGTAGATCCCAGCTATGCTCCTGAGTCTACTAGCCGTGTTCTAGGGGGAGCATCACCTCGAATGGATCGAGGAAGAAACGGATGGCTCAGCCCCACGGCCAGAAGAAGAAGAGAAGAAGACTCACCTTCGTACACACCACAGCCACCACAGCCACCACAGCTACCAACATCTACCACCATCCTACCACTTCTACAGCCACACCAACCACCACCACAGCCACCACAGCCACCACAGCCACCACAGCCACCACAGCTCACTACCACTACCACACCTCCACCACTGTAAATATACCAACCACCACCATATCTTTCCCCGTACATCACCTCCAATATCTCACAGACCCAACCCAATCTTTACCACAACCACCACCACCACTAGCCACCAATCAGGACCCTCATCTGATCCTGCACGTATATATGGATCTCATCTACCTCAATTTGGGGTAGAGGACCAGCTGTCAGCGCTAAACCGTATGGTGATGCGACTGTTAGCTGCTGATGAAGAGAAGACTGCACAGATCATCTCACTGCTATGCAGTCACATCAGATCTCGGAGCAGGCTCAGCAAATAGCTGCTCAGAGACTCGAGATCGCCCAACTCCAAGAGCATAGACTCACTTCTGCTAAGAAAATTGAAGAGTTGGAGAATGCTAAGAACACCATCATGCTCAAACTTAAAGGATATAAAGATGAGCCTCTGAAGATTAAAGAGGGAGATGGTGATGATAGTGATGATGATGATGTGATGAAGATGATGAGAGTGACACTGAGGATGATGGAGAGGAGAAGTAGGGGATGCACCTGCATCGGCCACTGCTAGAGGTCAAGAGAACAAGACTAAGAACAGACAAGATCAATCAGCCTCTACCTCTGCTCCTCAAAGTGATGAGACCATGATCCAAGATAAAAGTAACGATTAGATGTTATGTATATATCTTTTTTTGTATTTGAATCATGTAACTGAACACAATGTATTAATGTTTATATTCCTTTAATGCTTTTGGTTGATCAACTACTAATGATTTATGTGTGAAATGTTTAAACCAAACAGATCAATCTTACCAAAGAGATGAGTTGAGAGTTGCTCCCCTTCAGCAGGTTAAGTCTTAGCTAACGATGATACTTGACCTGCAAGGGATAGTCAGGAGTTCAGTGAATTATACCCCTGAAGAAGGGGAAATAATTCATGACTTATCAAATGAGCAACTCGCAGAGCTTTTCGAGCTAAAACCAGATGAAATAGCAAAAGATGCTCCGACATGCGATTCGACTAGTGACGAAGAGTTCAACGATGTTGATGAGGTAGAGATCGAAGATGTCACTGCCGAGGAGTACCCTCAGTACGCTGACAATGAAGGTAATGTGGTCCCCAATCTGGGTGAATCCCTTGTCAGCGATACTATTGAGGTGTTGAAAAATATGGAGCAAGAATCAGAGAAAGCAGAAGACACAGCCCAAGCCTCAAATAATGATATTGACATTCGAAAGGCTGAGTGGGCTGCATGTTTTGAAGAAGTTAGAGCCCAACGTACTACACCAAAGAAGGATTCCTACACCAAACTTTACAGAGTCAAGAAACATCATAAGGTGTCAGGTAGGATTATAGCATGGGCATATTTTGATGACCTTAACGTCTATGCAGTTAAAAGAGAACAGGGCATAGAGTACTTGAGATTCCACATGATCTGAAGACCTACCAGGTTTTGAGCTCAACCAGCTGGCCACACTAAGGCTTTTGTATGCTGACACGAGGAAGATGTCAGGCTGGTTTGAGACTGCCCTAAAGAAGGAGTACCACACTAGATGGGTTAACTTCAGACCTCAACAGCCTACTAGGTATATCAGAAGGTCTGAGGTTGATGTCATTACTGGAAAGCCTAAGATAGTGTTGAAGTGGAATCCTCCTCGCACAATGTCGAGAATCCCACTCAGGGAAATGCCACAGGATTTCACTCCACATTTTAAGTGGTGGTATATGATTGGAGAACAGCTGAAGCGGTCATAGTCTTAAGTAAAGAGGGACAAATGGATACTATCAGGGTATTCGACCCGATGTGGCTTACAAACTTGTCGGAAAGTGATGTCTATACGCTATACAAGTGGCCACTATTCTATGATACGCAAGATATTGTACAAGCTCTTTAGTTCTAGAAAGTTATACGACTCTGCTTCGCGTTTAAGATTCACACGGGAGTCACAAAAGAGGAGAAATACGAGAAATACAAAGAGGTATGCAGAAAACAAGAGATTAGAGAGATCTAGGTCCAAGGGGGAGTTTGTTGATACATGTATGTCCTAGATCATGATATGAAATGTAATAGATCTTGTTTATCTGATTCTGGTGTAATTTGATATGATTAATGAAATGATGTTGGTTGTTTGTGATTTGTAATGATTAATATTCATTAATAAGTTGATATAAATTAATTAATTAGGTTAGTGATTGGTTGAATGTTACATATAATGTTTACAATTAATACATTCAAACTTAAAATAACAAAGTTATCATGCGAATGGACCATGCGAATGGACCATAAGCATGAACACCTTCATACGAATGACTCAGTCGCACGACTGAACCAGGAGACTGGATCAGTCGTATGATTGTAACATGAGATTGGCTCAGTCGCGCGACTGAACACTCAGTCGTGCGAATGAATCAACCGCATGGCTCAATCGCGCGACTGAACACTCAGTCGTGCGAATGAATCAACCGCATGGCTCAATCGCACGACTGAACCATACTAATGTTCAGTCGCACGATTGAATAATACTAACCTATAAATACAACTCAATTCGTGAAAAATAAGAACTCTCGATCAATTACGATTCCAGAGGTACCCTAGCCGTCCAGAAACCTCCCAATTCGTTCTCCAAGTTCACAGAACACATTAGATCGATTCCAATCTATTTCTAACGTTAGTTTCAGTTCTTGATTGATTCTTCGTGTGTTCTCACTGATTGGATCGCCAATCAAATAGGATTCCGCACTATTGATCTGTTTTACACGTTAATCACTAGGTATTTCGTTCAAATACCAGGTCCTAACATGAACAAGCATACGTCATCAGGAGTCGGCAATACCTCGACTTTAGCACCAAATAGGCTTGTCAGGCCCAAAGATCTAAGACGGCGCCAGGCTAGCAATAGTTAATGATTGTAAACAAACTATGTATCTCATATAATCACTTACAATACACAAATAACCATGACAAAATAATAAGTTGAATTGCATGTGATTTACAAGTTGTTAGGACCTGGTATTTGACTGAAATACCTAGAGATCACGTGTATACCAGATCAAATAGTGCGGAATCCTATTTGATTGGCGATCCAATCATTGAGAACACACGAAGAATCAATCAAGGATTGAAACTAACATTAGAAATTGATAAGGAATCGATCTAATGTGTTCTATGAACTTGGAGAACGATTTGGAAGGTTTCTGGACGGCTAGGGTTCGTCAGGAATCGTACTTGATCGAGTGTTTTTATTTTTCACGAATTGAGTTGTATTTATAGGTTGGTATTATTCAATCGTGGGACTGAACCATTAGTTTGGTTCAGTCGTGCGATTGAACCATGCGGTTGATTCATTCGTGCGACTGAGTGTTCAGTCGTGCGACTGAGCCAATCTTATGTTACAGTCGTACGACTGATCCAGTCTCCTGGTTCAGTCGTGCGACTGAGTCAATCGTGTGAAGTTCTTCATGCTTATGGTTCATTCGCATGAGCCATTCGCATGAGAACTTCATTAAGTTAAGTTTGAATGTTTTAATTAATATAACATGATGTGCAACCATTTAAGCAATCATAAACCCAATCAATTCAATCACGACTCATTAATGAAATATTAAACATCACAAGTAACACACAATTTATGTCATTTCATTAATCAATACAGATTACATCATACTCAGACAGACAAGATTCATTACAATTCAAATCATGATCTAGGGACATATACATGCATCAACACAAGTATCAAATGTGTATAAGTGTATCATGTATAAGCTATCATGTTTCACCCCAAATTAGTGTGAAAATATGAAAAAGGGGCAAGGAAAACTCACTTGTCAAATAAGTATATAATGAAGATTAATAAGAATAAATATGTCGTTCCAAGATAAAACGTCACAAGGCACCTAAATATATAAATATTATAAGATTTAGGTTAATAATAAGATTAACGAGTTAAAATGAACTAGGGTATTAGAATTTTGAGGATTTGTATAAAGTTAATAATTTATTATAAAAATACTATTTATGAAATTTATAAATTTATTTTTAAGGAAATTGATCCTTTGTAAATAACTTGTGATTTCATTTATAAAATTATATTAAATTCTATAAATATCATGATAAATCCAAAACATAAGGTCTAATATTAATTTAATGTCTTTAAGTATTATATAACAATCTAATTTTTATAAAATATTTAATTATTACATTTGTAAATAATTTTATATTAAATATTACAAAGTTTTACAAGAATAAATTTTAAGAAATATTTAGATGACTTTAAAAATATTTAGGGTTTATAAAATTCATTTTTATAACTAGTATAAGTTTTCTATAATTAATTTTAAGCCAAAAAGGCTTTAAAAAAATTACATGAGGTGCCCGGGTTCGAACCCGTGACCTCATGTATGGGGAACAATGTCTTAACCAGTGAACCAGGCTTCCAGCCGCGTTTGTAACCTGGTTTTAAATCTTAAAAACCATTGCAAATGAAAACCCCATTCCCATATAAACCCTAGAACCATGTTCGATCAAATTGAACCCCATATGAACATTGTAATCGATCGAAGGGTTAGGGCTTTTGATCTCCATATGAAATCGAGTATGAAGGTAGTTTTAATTACCCGAATTGTTATTGGATTGATGTTTGAACACCCGAAGAATGTTGTGGACGTGGAAGCCTAGATGGATAAGCAAACCTCAACGATAATCAAATTAAAATTGTGGGTAGTTTCGCGTGATGACCTCGATGCAAAGCCCTTAATTAATTGAAGTCAATAATGCTCGGAAAGTAGTCTTCGTTCGGGTTGCAGGTTCACGAAGGAAGAGATAATCGAACCGAGTGTTGAGTGGATTTCAGGTGAAATTGAGGTTGTTACCAACTTAGAACTAGTTAAACGTTCGATTAAGGTTCATTTAATTTGGTTATTATTCGGGTTTAATTACCGAACGGTTTACGTTTGATGATCGACGGTTTCCAAACTCGAACGACATCCTTAGTCGACTTTAACACCAATTAAAGGGTACTTAAGGTTCAAAAAATAGTCCCGATGACATTCGTACGGTTTGGGATCGAGAAACGACCAATTTTGTCGTTTGTAGGGTGACCGGAGCCCGGCCGGAGCTTGGCCGGAGCTCCGGCCGGAAAAACGGGTAGGAGAGAATGGGGGGGGGGGGGTTTGGGTTTTTAATAATTTACACATTTAGTCCCTTAGGTTTTAGTTTTGTTATATTAAGCATAAAAACTTTCTTTTAAAGTTGTAAAGTTACAAAACAACCCCCTAAACTTTAATCTAACTTGTTAGTTATTCAAGTATTATTATTATTGTTACTTTTATTAATATTAACATTATTTTTATTTAATATTTATATTTTAACTTTCAGAAAAACCCAAATGGCATTAATGAATACGCACAAACAACACATGAGTTTCAAAATTGACAAATATAACCCTTGTAAGAATAAACGAAATTAACTTTTAGCTAACAAAAATACAAGATGTTACATCATATGTATGCTATATTATCCAGGTGTATCACTTAGATCATCATACAACCAAGTAACATACAAGTCATGCGAATCTAGAACCTTAACATATCCACTAGTTATAACACAACTAACATGTCACACAAAGATCAAACCACTCACCACATGCCATATGAAGCCACTCACGACTTCACATCGTAAACCCTGCCAATCCTACTAAGTAGGGGCCTCAGATTCGCACGCGTGTATGATGATCATAATCATATTCATTAGCCATGTACATTGCATTCAACAACATCACAACAATTAATTTCCAGTCCCAAACATGATGTCCTAACCACTAGTCAACATCACATCATACATGATCATCAAAGTCCAAACATCACCCATGATTATCCAAACATCCCATACAACTAATTTAACATGTTCTATCACATTAGAATTCATCCATGAACTTACTAACATGCTCCTAACATCCCAAACATGTTCAAACTGTCATCCATCAAACTTTGTGCAAATAAAGTTCCCTTTTGGAAGTACATTCCAACATCTTTCAAACACTCAATGTATTCATGAATTCATCATGATTATACCATTTCAAGCTCATAACAACATCTAGACATGATCAACAATGCCTAATCACCATAATCTAACAATCATCATGAGCAAAATTTCCACTTTGGCAAGATATGAATAACAACATTCATTCTAAGGTTTCTAGCATTCAAATCAACAATCTAGCATCTAATTAACATCATGAACCCATTAACAACATCAATCTATCATTAGATCATCATGTCATGAAAATAAAGTTACTATTATTAGTAACCTATGAACACCAACTTCAATTCATCAATTTCTTGCAAGATCAATGTATCCTAACATTCATACAACCTACTAATCATCATACATTCATCAAACAATCATCAATCATCCATAATCACACTAATTTCGAATTAGGGTTTGCATAAAACTAAAGTTCATGATCAATCCACTAAAAACATACAATTCATACATAATCAACGTTAAACAACATGTATTCAATCCAACTAACATCCTAACATCATCAGTTAACATCATTTTCGACCCCATGATGATACAAAATCGAATTAGGGTTCGGCCCTAACAAGAACTCCATAAAAACTTCTAAAATCTAACCTTTAAACGTGTGTTAACTTGCAATTGATGATTCCAACGTGTTCTATAGCTTGAGATCGACCAAAATCGAAGCACAATGATGGTTTGAAGGCTGAAATTTGAAGCGGAGAGGGTTTGGAATGGAGCTTGCGGCCGAAATAGGGTGAGGATTAGGGTTAGGAGTGTTTTGTTTAATTTTATTTTCCATATTTACCCTTTAAGCCCTTGTAATTTGTATTTTATAAAAACTAGGTTTTAAACTCTTTGTAAAGTGCTTTTAACTTAATAATATAAAGATATAAACTAATGAAAATCATTATATCTTTTATCTTTATAAAAACACAAGACATACGAATAAATAGGCACGTTTTCACGTTACGTGATTAATTTTCTAATTAACATTTAAAACATGCAAACACATAAACATAACACAATAATCACATAATCAATTAGATTAACATTAATTGTAATATTATTCATTATTATTAGGTCACCAACGTTAAACGAAAACTAGTGTGTGTTTACGACACGTGTATGCAAGACCTAACAGAAACTAATGGAGTTTGGTAACGGAAATTTACCGGATGTCACAACGGGAGGCAACAACGCAACACAGTCAGCTTCGATAGCGAAATCACTATGGTTATTACTTGTGAATATAGACTAGTTATCTTATTCAATACACTTCTTATGCTATACAACTGTTAATATTATGTTAAACGCAAACTCTTGAACTCACCAACCATTGTGT
This sequence comes from Flaveria trinervia, assembly GCA_025506515.1. Classification (NCBI taxonomy): domain Eukaryota; kingdom Viridiplantae; phylum Streptophyta; class Magnoliopsida; order Asterales; family Asteraceae; genus Flaveria; species Flaveria trinervia. Next base: position 101,550,916 of record CM046444.1, read on the forward strand.
TGACATTTTTAGTATGCTATTCTCATGTCGTTAACTCAGCATGCCATTAGAAGCACAACACGGGTCCAACATGCATCCTAAGGCTTTATTTCATAGACACATTTGTTTATCTTTTATATATGGGTTTTAAACATTGGGATGGCACATGTTTGCCATATTATGCATTCATTTACTTTATGTTTGTCTTACTTTGCAAAACGCTTCCGCATGGTTTTTAAACTTTGAATTTGGTTGGTTTGTTTTGAATACGGCATATAGCGTCGTTCTGAGTAACTAGTGATTGTGATCCTGGTTTGTTGACACGCCTCACGGTAAAACTCTACGCGTGGATTTTGAGGGTGTGATAGATTGGTATCAGAGCCATTGGTTACAGGGAACTAGGTTGCATACACACTAGTCTATAATCGTACACAGTTAGTTAGTTACTCCTGACTTATCCTTTTACTATATACTCATTGGCATATACACCACATGCACATCAACATGGCATCATCATCCTAGGTTTTGGGAAAAAGGCGTGCTCGTTCTGAGTCCCCTCCACCTGTACCTCACCGAGTGTATGACTCGCTGCGACATCCTTACCCTCATGGCGAGATAGACTGGGATCATCCATTTGTGCCACCTGAGCGTGATCCTCCACGAGATTGGAGTTATTACCCGACTTGTGTAGACAACATGATTCATAGAAAGCGTGTGCCAAGGCCGGCCACTGTTAGACCTAGGACTAGGTCAACAACTACTTCTGTAGCACCCACTCTCCCATCTCTCGATGTACCCCTTGAGCAGGTCGTGGCGGCATTGACGGTGACACTTGAGACTGAGTTGGGGTTCACTGGAATTGGGGTCTTCGGTGGGAATTCAACCGCTGGCGGTGGCGGTAGTAGTAGTGATGGTGGCGGTGGCTCGTCGGTGCATTTATCGCCGTCGGCGAACTCGTCGAGTAAGTATCTGGCGATTTATTCGTCGAAGGTGAGTTTGGTGGGCGTCGGTTATGGAGGTGGTGGTGTCGCCGCAGATGAAGGCAGAGATAAGGACGGTGCTGGTGATGAGGGTGATACGGGAGAAGGCGATGGAGATGGCGGGGTGTGTGGTGTTGTGGAGAGAGAGAGATAGAGAGAGAAATTGAATGAGATGAGATATTTTATACCCCTTGGGTATTTTGGTCTTTTAAAAAAAATATAACTGAAAATGTTACTCTGTTAGTCAAAAAGACGAAAATAGAAACAATTTGCATAACTCAGGCCAATAGTAGACACAAAATAAACGTTGCTACTCAAGTGGAGACAATTTGTAAAACTCAGGGACGAAAACAGAGATTAACATATTATATATATATGTTGGACCAAAAGAACCAATGAGCCGGATCAAAAAACCTTTAAGTCCCACAGACGTCACAACAACTACTGAAGACCACAAAAGTCTGAAGACAAGTGCTGAAGACAAAGTCTAAACAAGTGCTGAAGACAAATTCTGAAGACAAGTGCTGAAAACAAAAGACAAGTGCTGAAGACAAAGTCTGAAGACAAGTGCTGAAGACAAAGTCTGAAGGCAAGTGCTGAAGACAAAAGACAAGTGCTGAAGACAAAGTCTGAAGACAAGTGCTGAAGACAAAGTCTGAAGACAAGTGCTGAAGACAAAGTCTGAAGACAAGTGCTGAAGACAAAGTCTGAAGACAAGTGCTGAAGACAAAGTCTGAAGACAAGTGCTGAAGACAAAAGACAAGTGCTGAAGACAAAGTCTGAAGACAAGTGCTGAAGACAAAGTCTGAAGACAAGTGCTGAAGACAAAGTCTGAAGACAAGTGCTGAAGACAAAGTCTGAAGACAAGTGCTGAAGACAAGTGCTGAAGACAAAGTCTGAAGACACAAGTGCTGAAGACCAAAGTATCAGACGTTGTCACAACAGCTGAAGAGGTCTTCTTCAGTAGTTGTGACGGTTACCTTTCAGTAGTTTTATGTTTCATCTTTTCAGTAGTTTGACACAACAGCTAAAGAATACTTCTTCAGTTGTTGTGCTCATCAGTTGTTTTATATTTATCAGTAGTTTTGTAAAACGACTGAAGAGCTTGTTCTTCAGTCGTTGTAGTTTCAGTAGTTTCTAATCAGTAGTTTTATATTCTGTACTTAACACTCTGATATGTTCTCAGTAGTTGTGAACATTTCAGTAGTTTGTTAAGATTATTTGTATTTTGTAATAGATCTGCCAGTTGTCACTTTCCGTGATAACAACAGTGGTTGTTGCACTCTATATAAGGAGTAACAACCTATTGTAATGAAATGAATGATTTGATCAGAAATATTCCATATCTATAAACATTCCTTGAATCAGAAATATATTCTCTCACTATAACCGTATGTGCTCTTAATGCATACAAGTATCGATTTTTGCTACAATTTGTCTAATTCCTGTTCTTATTCCGCTGCTTTGAACTCTAATACATCAAACTTGTGATCGCTGATCCTTCAAATGGTATCAGAGCCGGTTCATCATTGATTGATCTAATAATTGATCATTGAAACTGCTATTCAAGATCTCAGTTTGATTGAATTAGCTTTTGTTTTTGCAAGAAACGGTTATAGAGATTGAATTTTCTGTATCTCTGGTCATTCATCCTGAGATCTTTCTTGGTTTTCATTGAGTTTGTTGTGGTCTGTGTAAAACTTTTAAAAGCTTGAATTAAATTGTTTTTGAACTGAAAATGACTACTCCCTCCAATGATCCTCATAATACTGGTTCCTCAACCAACCAGCCAATGCTGGTTAGGAATGAGTATAAAATATGGCAACGACGAATGCTCCATCACCTGTCTGTTAACAGCGCAGGTTGTTGGACATCAGTGGTACATGGTCCACACAAGCCTATGGTGAATAACCCGGAAACAATCAAATGGTCCGAAGAGGAGGGAGCAATACTCAGATGAGGATAAGAAGTTCCTTGAAATTGATGCAAAAGCCCATGGAATTCTGGCCATGGCACTGCCCAATGAAATCTATTCTGGGCTAATGCATCATGAAACTGCCCATGACCTCTGGAATGCCTTGAAAGAACAATTTGGAGGAACAGATGAGGTCTTGGCAAATAATAGAGAAATCCTTGCCCAACAATATGAGACATTCTCTCATAGAAAGGGTGAGACACTGACTCAACAATTTGAGCGGTTATCTTGTTTGATCTCTAAATTAAAAATGGTCAAACTTGAGTACACAAATATCAGATGAATAACAGATTTCTCAGATCACTGCCTGAGAGATGGGACACATATACTATTGTCCTACGCTCCAGTGCAAGTTTGGACAAACTATCTCTCACCCAACTCCATGGGAAACTGCTCTCACGTTTGAGAGAGAGATAGAACAGAAGAGAAAGCTGTCTTCATCTGGAAAGCTCACTGAGGACTTTGTACCAGGCAACACTGCCTTGGTTGGTCATGAGTCAGAATATGCTTCATCTGAATGCCAGTATGATGAGCATATTAATTTCTCTTCAAACACTTCTGATTCTGCATTTGTGAGTGTTGATGGTCAGTTTACTGGGTGTAATAATGACAATTTATGCTTCATTATGGATGATCTCAAAGGGATTGCTGATGACGACTTAGAAGAGATGGATATTTTGAGCCAAATGGCCTTGATAAATATCAGATCTCAGAAGTTCTACAAAAGAACTGGAAGAAAATTCCCAGGACTCTCTGGCAAAACCAAAGTTGGTTTTGACAAGAGCAAGTTGAGGTGTCACAAATGCCAAAGGCTTGGACACTTTGCAAGAGAGTGTAGATCAACTGGATCTAACTCCACTGCACCCTTTGTGACTTTTCCTGGCAATAGTCAACAACACAGAGGGCAACATCCTGTCACTTCTAGTCACCATCCTCAACAACAATCTCCTGCATATTTTGTTCCTCAGGGTCAAATGCCATATCCTTACCCTTGTTATTACATGCCACAGTCAAATCAAGTTCAAGTTCCTATGGCACCACAACCTCATGCACTACCAGAACCTCAGCCATCCTAATCTCAACAACAAACTCAACCTCAACAACACTTTCTTCACCCCAGGAGTTGTTGACTGGAGCAGTTTACCAGATGACATGTCTGGTCATGAACAACTGTTCTCAGGTGCTGGTCAACATGGTGGTGACAGTCCTTTTGGGATCTAGCTCTTATGGCTTTGGAGTCCGCTGATACTTCATTTTCTAATGCCTCTACACCTCAGGTATCACAGGTATCCTCTGAGGTAAAAGCCAAATTATGTTCTGAACCATGCATAGCAGCATTTGCTTCCATTAGAGAAGCAAATGTAGCTTTAATTAATAAGAACATTGAGCTAGAACAAATTTTTTTCAAAAGAAAAGCTGAGTTTGAGTCTGTGCTTAAAGATAAAAATGATGAGATTTATAAACTGAAATGCCAAATAATTGATGATAAGGCTAGAGAAGAGGTACTTCTAGAGAAGTACAAAGATCTCAAAGAAACCCTTGCAGTTACCCAGGTAGAGTGTGATAGATGGGTACAATCATGCAAAGGTTTTGAAATGCTTCTTAGTAAGCAATCTGCTTCCAATGTGAAGTTTGGCATTGGTTACAATCACACTGCTCCACCTACAGATTTTACCCCAAGAGCAGAGGTAGAATCTGATGGTGAGAGTGATAACCAATCCATCTCATCGTGTGATCTACTTTCTGATACAGCACAATCAGAAGTAGCAGTCAGCATCAAGCCCTCTCTGAACCTATCAGCTGATATTGATGGTTCAAATGCTGACACTCACATGATCAATGAGTTGATCAACTCAGGAGTTAATTATGAAAGTCCTGAAAGGACTAGAGAGCAGGATTTAACACCTGAAGTTCAAACTCCAACTGCTGTCAGTACTGAAGAGAAGAAAACTGTCAGTAGAAAGAGTTTGAAGACTACTAAAGAGGCAGTCAAGAAAGCAAACAATGCTTCCAAAGCACTGAAGAGCAAGTCTCCAGTTGCTTCATCCTCTTTAGTTGATGATCAACCTAAGATGAAGAAGAAACATGTGATGTATGTGGTTTGTTCAATCATCTTACAGATGATTGTGTGGTACAAAAGAGGTTCCAAACTCAAACAAAAAGAAGAAATTAAAGAGAAAATGGTAAAAATGAAAACTGAGTTTGAGACCACATTTGTATCAGCAACATCAAATCCTGTAACCCTTAAGTCCTCAAAGAAATCCAAAAAGGAAGGGTTTAAACAGGTGACAGCTGAGAGTGCTCAGAAGAAGAAGGTGCAACATAGGAACTTATCAAACTCCACTGGCAATGTGTCTGATGAGCTGAAAGCTTTATCACAAAATCAGACACAGCTGTTTATGATGGTTCAACATCTGTTGGGTAGATTAACCAACTAGATGCTCCTATGTTGAAACCACAGAAAAGGAGGTCCAAGCAAAGGATTCCTCTTCTTCACCATCTTCTTCCTCTCAGGCTGTTGTTTCAAATAAACTGTTAGTTTACCATCTATTGATGAGACCAGGCCCAAAACAAAAAGGTTTGGGTCTCTAAACTAACTGATTGTTTATTTTGCAGGGTTCTCCAACATGCCAAAGTAGCATCTGGTATGTAGACAGTGGGGGATCTATGCACATGACTGGGAACAGCTCTCTTCTTCATGACTACTCTCAAGGAAAGAAGGGATTTGTTCTTTTGGCAATGATGCTAGGGGTTACATCATTGGTAACGGCTTTGTCTCCAATGGAGAAATCAAATTGATGATGTTAATCATGTGGAAAATCTCAAGTACAATCTCTTGAGTGTTAGTCAAATGTGTGATAAAGGCCATGTTGCTCTTTTCACCAGTCAAACTATAGGATTCTGTCATCCAAAGTTTTGCACTTGATTGACAAGGTGTTGGATGATCACACTCTCCTGAGAGCCAACAGGACAGGAAGAGTGTATGCCTTAGATCTTTCCAAGAAAATAGATCTCAAAGGCAATCCTTGCCTATTTTCCAAAGCTCTTCTCAAGAATCTAAACTGTGGCACAGAAGGCTTGGTCATGTTAATTTCAAAAACATGAATCAGCTTACCCACAATAGTTTAGTCAGAGGCTTACCAATAAAGGAGTTCCACTGTGATGAAACCTGCACTGCTTGTTTAAAAGGAAAACAGCACAAAGTCTCATTCCCTATTGAAGTGCCTAAGTCCACTGCCTGCTTGCAATTACTGCATATGGATCTATTTGGTCCTGTGAGAGTAATGAGCATGGCAAGAAGAAATACTGTCCTGGTAATTATGGATGATTACTCCAGATTTGTATGGACTTTCTTTCTACATTCAAAGGATGAGGTTGCTCAGAAGATATTCACTTTGTGTTGTATATTGAGAAGCAGTATTCCCTTCCAGTCAAGTGTATTAGGAGTGACAATGGAACTGAATTCAGAAATCATACACTTGATGACTTCTATCTTTCAAAGGGAATCAAAAGGCAGTTTAGCATCCAAGGACTCCAGAACAAAATGGAGTAGTGGAGAGAAAGAACAGGACCTCATTGAAGCTGCAAGGTCCATGCTGGCTGACTCTGGTTTGCCACTGACCTTTTGGGTGAAGCTGTTACACAGCTTGCTATGTGCAAAATAGAGTTTTAGTAAATCAGAGGTTGATGAAGACTCCATATGAAGTCCTCCATCATTTGGCTCCTCTGATTTCATTTTCAAAGCATTTGGGTGTCCCTGTTTTATTCTCAACACAAAGGATCAACTCCATAAATTTGATCCTAAGGTGGATGCAGGGTATTTTGTGGTTATTCATCTACTTGCAAGGCATACAGAGTCTTCAACTGCAGAACAAAGATGGTTGAAGAAACTCTACATGTTAAGTTCAATGAATCTCCAAAGGACAAGATTCCACAAAGCCCTGTGGAGTTATTTGATTTGGACATACTGCAATATGTTCCTTATCAAACTCCTGCTGTTGCTCCTGTCAACAGTTCACCACCTGGTGGTACTGCTGGTGCTGATGATGATGATGATTGCCGTACTCACCTCTCCAGGTTTAGTTATCAACTGCCTGATTCAGCTAGACCTGATGTTCCTGTAGCTCCAGTAGCACCATCCACAACAAATGCTGATGAGATCTCTTCGAATTCAACTTCCTTTGAATTACCATCCACTGATTGGTTTCAAGGAAATGATTCACCATCACCATCTGTTACTGCTGAGCCTGCTACAAACACTTGCACAGATCTCATTGTGTATCAAGATCTGAAGAATCACCCTATGTCTCAAATCATTGGTGATATCACTGCTGGAGTATCAACAAGAAGTCAATTGTCAAATTTCTGCTTCTATGCTCTCTTCATCAGTCAGCAAGAGCCAAGGAATTATCACATTGCTTTAAAGGACAATGGATGGGTTGATGCCATGCAGCTTGAGCTTCTTCAGTTCAAGAAACAGCAAGTGTGGGAACTGGTTCCTCTACCTCCAGGTAAGTGTGCAATAGGCACTAAATGGGTGTTTAGGAACAAAACTGATGAAAATGGGCTTATTGTTAAGAACAAAGCCAGACTGGTTGTTCAGGGGTTTGCACAAGAAGAAGGTATTGATTATGATGAAACCTTTGCCCCTGTAGCCAGACTGGAAGCAATTCGATTGTTTTTAGCTTATGCTGCTTATCAAAACCTTAAAGTTTTTCAAATGGATGTCAAAAGTGCATTTTTGTATGGAAAAATTAAAGAAGAGGTTATGTATGTCAACCTCCAGGCTTTGAGGACAATAAACATCCTAATTGGGTGTATAAGCTTGATAAGGCTCTTTATGGTTAAAACAAGCTCCTAGAGCCTGGTATGAGACATTATCAAACTTTCTTCTGGAAAATAATTTCACTAGAGGCTCCATAGATAAGACTTTATTCATAAGAAAGCTGGGCAGTATAATCTACTTGTTCAAATTTATGTAGATGATATCATTTTTGCATCCTCTGATCCAAAGTTGTGTGATGCCTTTACAAAGTTGATGCAACAGAAGTTTGAAATGAGTGCCAGGGAGAGTTACAGTTCTTTCTGGGGTTGCAAATCAAACAAAAGGCTGATGGAATTTTTCTCATCAGTCCAAATACACAAAAGATCTTTTGCAAAAGTTTGATTTACAAAACTGTAAGCCTTGCTCTACCCCCATGTGCAGCACCACACAACTGGATACAGATCAGAAAGGTAAAGTGGTTGATGAAACACTTTACAGATGTATGATTGGGTCCTTGATGTATTTAACAGCTTCTAGACCAGATATTATGTTTGCTACATGTGTTTGTGCTAGATTTCAGGCTGCACCTAAAGAGTCTCATCTGATTGCAGTCAAGAGGATCTTTAGATATCTGTAAGGCACTTCATCTCTAGGTTTATGGTATTCTACTGGACATTCTGGTAAATTAGTTGCCTTTTCTGACAGTGACTATGCAGGGTGTAAGTTGACCAGGAAATCAACTTCTGGTGGATGTCAATTCCTAGGCAACTGCTTGATTTCTTGGCAGAGCAAGAAACAGACCTCAGTTGCTACATCAACTGCTGAAACAGAGTACATTGCTGCTGCAAGTTGCACCTCTCAGGTACTCTGGCTTCAGAACCAACTTCTGGATTATGGCATTACAGAGACTAAGACTCCATTGTTAATGGATAGTGCTTCAGCTCTGTGTATTGTCAAAAATCCAGTCCAGCACTCTAGGACCAAACATATAGAGATCAGACATCATTTATAAGGGATTGTTTTGAAAAAGGTCTGATTGATCCTAAGTTTGTGCCTAGTGCTGATGAGCTTGCAGACATTTTTACTAAGCCTTTGGATAGTTCAACTTTCCAAAACCTGGTGTTAAGGCTTGGTATGTTGCAGCTCGAATAAGTGACAACTACTGATGATCTTAGTAATAAGTACTGATGATCATTGGTAACCATGTCACATATAAGTACTGATGAGTTCTTTTACCCTCAGCCGTTTTTATAACTACTGAAGGCTAATGTCTCACAAGTACTGAAGTACTTCATCTGTTCTAAACTACTGATGTAGTTACAACTACTGATGCAGTTATAACTACTGAAATCAGTAAAAACAGATAAGTACTGATGTCCTATGAAACAACTTAAATCAGCCAAAAAGGATGATGAATGTGTTGAGGACAGTATGAAACAGCTAAAAAGCTAAGAATTGACGAAAACAGCTGATGAGAAATTTCTCTTCAGTCGTTTGTACAACTGCTATTTCATTCTAAACAACTGAAGCAATACCATGTCTTCAGTAGTTTTATAACTACTGATGACTAATACCAAGTCTTCAGTTGTTTACAACAGCTGATGACAAAACACTGTCTTCAGTAGTTTCACAACTACTGATGACAAACACCAAGTCCTCAGTTGTTTCAATCATCTGAAGTCAAACCACGGTCTTCAGTAGTTTCTAACTTCTGATGCCTAACACCACGACTTCAGCTGTTTCAACGTCTGAAAGGATCATACATGTCAACAGTCGTTTAAAACTACTGATGACTAACACCACATCCTTCAGTCGTTTTCTTAACGTACCCTATAAATATCCCTGACCTAATCCTTCAATGCTTCATCTTCTTCAAAACTAACGTTCCTCTCCAAAACTTCTCTCTTCTCAATGGCGTCCATGCAAATTAAACCGCGACACAACTGTGTTGCCTACCTTACTAAATCGCCTGTCTGGGCTAAGTTCGATACTGCTATCGATCTTATGGTTCAGTCCAATACAAAACGGCATTTCTTCTGAATCCCATACTACATGCCGAATCCCTCCAACAGTTTTGGATGAACGTTACTATTACCACTGGGAGCACAACACACCATCTCTCCAGTCGGTCGTCACACAACAAGAAGTAGTCATCACTCCTGCAATATCCGCCAAATTCTTCATCTGGATGATGCTATTTCTCCTGCTGGATATCCGAAGGGCACCATGATCTATCCTTTGCCCAACATGGATATCAAGGCAATCTCAGTGCCTCCACTATCATGAAGAAACACTTCCATGACGCCGAACGCCTAATTTTTCACATGGTGAATGTATGTTTGGCTCCTAAGACGTTGTCTTGGGATCAAATGTCGTCAAAGTGGCAGCAGGTAATGTACTCTATTCTTGAGCAACAACCGTTAAACTTTTCAGAAATAATATTTTCGGAGCTCAAGGATATGGCTCAAAAACTAACTGCCCAACCGTTGGATACTATATCCACGGTTCTAATGGCCATCATTATAAAACCAGCTTAATGCTGAGGGACTTGTTGGCTTGGGAGTCCCTGCTACGGCTGTTCTGCCGGAAGTATACTCCCGGCACAACTCTGACCAGACACTCAAATGGCTGCCAAGCTGCGAAAACCCACGCAGCTGGAACCCACAGCCACCACTCCAAATCAAAAGTCCCCACCAAACCCACCAAAAAGAAACCCAAAACGGCTACTCAGGGAATTGAGTCCCCTGAGGATGCCCCTGCAACACAAACGCAGGATATATCCACTAGTCCAAACCCCTAGTGGATACAATGACTCTTCCAGCCATAGCCGCTCAGGCTTCCTCTCAACAGGAGCCTGCAGCAACCACACAATGGGTACCTACATATCTGGGATCTTCCTCACTTGAGGAGATTGCCATTGAAGAGCACCAACCTCCCCAGGTGCACACTGCTTCTATCCCTTCACCCCATACAACCGCCCTCACAGCCAACTTTAATAGTTGCACAAGTGCTGACTCAACTGCACTCCTCACCCCCTCCCCAGAAACCACTTACTACTGGGAACGCCTCTACAATTGAGGGGGGGGAACACAGTGCACTTGAGAACCCACAGCATAGGGGTTTACCACTTCTATCTCCTGGTGTAGATAAGGAGCTTAGAATATCTAGTGAGGTTGCCACCTCTGAATCAGCACATGATCAGAATGCGGCTGGTAACATTGCTAAGACCTCACTAGAGGCAACAGGATGGGACATTGTCCTGAGGCTGGAAGTCCCCAGTACCAAGCACAAGGGGCACATGCAACAACTGGTCTACACCCAGTGCATGTAAATCCTGCTCTAAGTAGGAGGTCAGATGATTCAGCTTCGGCTGATGATGACCTGGGCTTTTTCTACGATGTTCTTGCCCAGAACACAATACTTGAAGAGAAAGTCAGTAGGCTGCAAAACCTACTTGACCAACTCTCACAAGGAGAAAGACCATCTGCCTCCACCAACCCACAGATGGCACCTTC
>CM046444.1:101567129-101737129 GCA_025506515.1 Flaveria trinervia
TTTAAAAAATGGGGAAATGCCATGTGATCTGCATGTGATAATATATATATATATATATATATATATAATATATATATATATATATATATTATATTAAGGAATACATGTTAAGGCTGATGCAACTCAAACACTTCAATTCTCCTGCATGCTGCACAAGTGCATTAAAAAATAATGCTTTGGAAGTTTCACATATGCAACAGAAATATTCTAAGTGAAATCTTCCGAAGCCAAGACCAATATCTTCCACAGCCAAAGATGAAATCTTCGGAGCTTTAGAGACAGTTTTGAAGCCAACACTTGAAGACAGATTTCTTCCGACACAACAACACAAAGAGGAGAGTAACTTAACTTAATCAAACAGCGAATTGGATTAACCACAAGTAAAGACACTAAGAACACAAGTAATTAAGAGACAGAACACAAGAGCAAGATACACAAGGAGATGGTTTTCAAGGTTGTAGTATATTGCCTTCTCAATGTTCTATTACAAGTGTTACAAAGCATAAAAGAAAGTTACAAGAACATGAGATACTTATACTACATCCTATAGCCGGCCATACTATAAAAGCTAGCTGATACAATTGACTAGATAGAATACAAATCAATTATATAGTCAAAAGGCAGATTGCCTTTTTGACTTTGTAACTATGACATGCCATACCTCACATCCTTATCTATTACAAAAAGGATAAAGTACATGAAGTAGAAAGTTACAGACTCAAGACCTCAATGTACATTTACGAAAAGCATGGACCTTTTCACCAACTCATGCAAGTTGGTGACTTTACAGAGTTGCAGCAGAAAGGGGTCCAACTTTATGGAAAAGTACATCAGATAAAGCATGTTGTTAAAAGTTTTTGGAAGAAATCTATCTTCAAGAGTTGAGCTTTGGAAGAATTTGTCTCTGAAGCTTCGAATACTTCATCTTTGGCTTTGGAAGATATTGGTCTTGGCTTCGGAAGATTTCACACTTAGAATATTTCTATTGCTTGTGTGAAACTTCTGAAGCATTCTTCTTCAATACTTGTGCAGCATGCATGCAGAAAGACTTTATGTGTTTGGTTGCTTCAATCTCTTCATATAATCTCTACAAACTCCTCTTAGGCTGATACTACCAAAACACCTTTAAGACTTCAGATATCAACAATGCCAATCAGGATAATGACCAACCCTTTTTTTATAAGATGATCAGGATTCTTCAGACTATCAAAGTGTCTTCTTATGTCAAAAAGATCATGCAAAGGCAACTGAAACATGTCTTGCCAAGTGTAGACATTTTCAATTCCATGACCTCTATTGACATGCCATCTTTCTGGATTTTTAGTGTATGTCCAGGACAAGATGGGTCTTTCTGATGCTAGAGGAGCTATTGGAATGGGAGATGATGGAGCATCCTCTTGCTGCACATCCTCAGGATGTTCTGCCTCATCCTGGACTTCAGAAAAGGATGCAGTCTTCTTCTTCTTTGGCTTTGGCTTTGAAGCCATCCTTTTCTTTCCCTTTATCACTTTTAACTGAGAAAACTGGCATGTAGCACTAGATTGATCTTCATTGTCTTTCTTAGTTGGGTCTTTCTCTCTCACAACTTCAGAAGGAGAGGGAGGTTGACCCTGCTGTGGATTAGAAGATGAAGCTTGCTGAGATTCAGTAGGAGGTCCAGGTTGTGTTGTCTCTGGTTGTTCAACCTTATCCTCCACTTCAGGTGGATCTTGACTTGGAGGGGAGTGTAAGTCAATCAGCTCTACACTCCTTATCTTCTACTTGATCACCCTGATATGCTCATCCATAGTGGATAGAGACATGGGGCCAAGTCTCCTTCTGGAGAACCCATATAGCTTCAAGAAGCTCATTATCCTCTACCTGTCAGTAGACTTCTTCATGCTCTTCTGGATGACGACTCTTGACTTAGCAGCTTCTTCCCTTAGCTTTCTTGTGGTTGTCTTTCTTTCCTTAACTATCTCAAGTTCAAGTTGTTTGAGATACTCAAACTTAACATAGTCATAGGATAAGGGAAGAAGTGCTTCTGCCTAATAGAGGCATGTGGCACTTAGGTAGCTGATCATCTTGATCATGTCTTCTTTTTTATCTACTTGAGGTTCTTATTGAACCAGATCCTCATGTGCAGGACTTTCTTGAACTGGGGAAAGAGTAGGCACATGCTTGTACAATATTTTCTTTCTTCTATCTTCTTTGATTTGTACTAGTAGCTCTGCATCTTCTGCCTCTTTCTTCTCTTTTGACCTTTCCAAGTCAACCAGTTCATTCAGTTCATCCAAGGGGAGAGAAATGACATTGTGTATGTCATAGCTCCTTGTCTACAGATAGTTTATCCTGACTGCCCTTAACTCATCATTCTGAGTATCTTGTCTGGGGGTAGCCCTGATAGTAGACTCAATAAGTCTTGCAGACTCAGAAGAGGAACTTCCTCCCCTCAGGTTCCTTTTCCTCTCTCTCTCCTCCTCCTCCTCAATCTCCTCAGATGTCATTTTTTTTCCCTTTATCACTCACAGACCTTTGTAACTCAGGATGGAGAGAGCTTGGCCTTCATTGCTTGATGTAGCTTCTTAGCTCTGGCCAGAGAGAGGTTGAGAAGCACCTTCACCAACAGGTGTCTCAAAAAGGGAATTAATCTTTGCAGCAATTGTTGGTGATAAGACAGAGCTCTCAGGTTTTGTCATTAGGCTTCAGTCAAGGTTTCCCCTATGAAACTAATCTTAGGGTCTGCCTCAACATCCAGTTGACCAATGACATTACCTGATTGTCATAGTCTTCTTCTAAGGCTAAACTCTGTAGTGATCCGGTCTTGGATTCTTTGAGCCAACTTGTCAGCTTGTCTTGATTGGCTTGGATTGACAAGTGGCATGTTGACTAAATCCAGACCTTCATAAAAGTTCAAGGTGTGAAAATTGAAGATCTCTTGTTGCCCTTGAACTCTAATGATGATAAGGGCTTTCCTGTTGTTGTCATACCTCCACCCAATGATGTGATTTGAAGATGGTGGAGATGACATGGCCCTTGGTATCCCTTCCTCAAACAAACTCTGTATTAGGGAGTCTATAGAGTCCATATCAATATGAACTTGAGGAAGTTGTTGAGTATGCATAATTTCAAGTGAGGATGGTGAGTCCTCAATGTCCATACTCTTTGAAGAACTCTCAGGTTCTGTGATTGTAATGACATTCTTCTCCTTTTTGGTAGCATCACCCACTTGCATAGGTGAGCCAGGAGTTAGGTCAATCACATCCACAGCTTCTTGTGTTTCTGGTTGAGCTCTTCTTAAAGGTCTCCCAGCTAGTTTGTCCTTAAGATATGAAATCTCAAGTTGCTGATCATTGACCCTGTTTTGCAAGGCAGTCATTTGAGATTCAAGGTGACTAACCTTGGAGACTAAATAGGTGCATGTTTTAGACAGTTTTTGCACCTTTAGTCTTAGATTCCCCTCATCTTCATCAGAAGAATTATTGGGGGATGAGAAGATTGGACTAAAGTCCTCTCTCTCACCACTAGCTTGAGGTTCACCGCTGCTAGTTTTCCTCTGTTCACTGGCAACCTCAGTTGAGATGGCAGTGGGCTGAGTTGCCATGGTTAAGGTCTTAATGATATAATAACTTTCAAAAGTAAGAGCCTCTTCCATATGGACATCCTGAACAAGTCCAGGGGTGTCCACCTCAGTAGTAGGTGACTGATGTGGGCTAGAAATAAGAGCCTTAGAAGCACTCATCTCTCTTTGAGTAGGGGAAAAGAAGAGAGAATCATGTTACTCACTAAAACCTAGATCTTCTTCAGTGTAGAAGTCAAGGTTGGGAATTGGTTGGTTTAGATCTAAAGGCTACGGATGGTAACTATCCCCTGAAGGTTGATCACTTGAGTGTTAAGACTCATAGTGATGGCTTAAGGTAGTTTGGCTAATGAACTCATCAGGCTAAGCATGAGGAACCACAACACTGATCACTGAAGTAATGGGAGTGGTCTACGCCTCAGGAGAAGTGGGAGCTCCAGTGTCCACTTCTTCTTGTATGGGTGAGTGTATAGGGGCCTGCACAGACTAAATAGCCTGAATAGGGGTTCGTTTGGATTTTCTTTGGTAGGTGAGGATGATTTGTGGCTGCTTAGGTAGTTGGGATGTAGAAGGTGTGGTTCAACACTAGCTGGTGCTACTAGTGTGACAACCCGTATTTTCAGGCTAACTTGGCGGACCTAAAGTGCAAGCTTAGGAGACTTGAGGGGACCATTGTGTAACTTGCACCTAATGGAAAATCTATAATAACCGACTTTTCCCCCACACTCAGTACTTTTCTCTCTTGGTCATCCTCAACCAAAAGTACTCCCAAAAACCCTAATCGATAACCTCCACACCTTGCACACCTCCAATCACCGCTTGCATTTATCTTCACGCACGATGATTACTCCAGCAATTTCCTATTCACGGTAGCTTTCCTTTTCATCTCGACAAACCTCTCGACCACTTTAACCGACAACAACTCCGACAGCCCCTTTACACTATAACATCTCCTTGGTTCTACGACGGCTCGTGTGGTGAATCGCATCCCCTCGTTGATTGGTACGTTCCCTAATCCCGAGTTATCGGTTTCGGTTTTCGGTTATGGTTTCAGTTGCGATCTTGGTGGTTTTACCCCGCGTCTTCGTGCGTATGTGTTATAGCTTGCGTGTGTGTGTGCCGTGAGTCCACTTTGCAGCCGCCTTTGGCTTTTGGCGGGGGTCTCTTTAGATGTGGGTGTGAGTTTGTGGTGTACGCATGCAGGGTTATACACATAAGCGATTGTGTGTGAACTGTGATGTTAATCATATTTGTGTATATATACAATCCCGTAGATTTATGGTGATGTGGAAGTCGGTTCGAGCATGCATGTATGTATACACATTTTGTATGGCAGCTGTTGATATGAGGTGTTTGTTATGCCTGTGTGTGCTGCCCACATGTTCTATGCATGTCCATATATATATAATTTTTTTATTGCTTGTGTGTGAGTTATTTGTAGCTTGTGTGTGCTTATCTTGTGTATTTATGTGTACTCCTGCAGCATATGTGTGTGTGTTTATTACATGTAAATTGGTGATGGTGGTGTGTGTACTTCATGAAGGGTAGTGGTGCAAGAAGGAAATAATATGCATTTATATTTTGGGTGTGCATGTGTGTGTTGCAGTATGTATGTTCCAATACATCATGTGTATGTTGCATTTATATAAAGTAATGTGTGCATGTGTTTTTGGATGTTTTGGCAAGGAAGGCGCATGGGGAGTTATTTGGTAGGCGTGTGAAGTATATTATATATGTGAGCATGTTGAATGTGCAAATAAATATATATTGTTGGTGTGCATGAGTTCATGTTTAAATATATATGGTATGAGTCACAAGTGGTAACTTTATTTACTTTATATAATATGTTTGGTGTGAAATTAGTATATAAATAATATAAATGCTCGAATAAGATATTTATAAATTATAGTGGATTTGGTGTATTGTAAATGATTTGATCTATACTTGTGTTTGTTTGGGGATGGGTAAGTATCAATAACCGACACCGTAACTGAGCCGTGAAACGTGAAACCGTACGATTTCATTATTAAGTATTTAATATTGATTGCATATATTAAATAAAATCCAGGTTGATCGGAGACCCTAATGTTTGTGCTTTCGTTTATTAGTTGCTGTGCGTCTAAGGTGAGTTCTCAGCCCCACTTTCATATTATGCTCTCTTTTGGGGGAGAGAGACATGTTGTTTTTCATAAACTATACGTTACTTAGATTGGAAATACTGCATATATTGGTTTACTATTGTGATGCCACTACGCCTCTTCGGACCGTTAATATGGAATTAGTGAGGTGATTGTTAGTAGATCTACTGGGTTTGACAAACCCCACCCGGGCTAGTCGCGCTAGCTTGACTGGAGGTCAACGAGTGAATGGTTAGCCTGTTTTACAGTGTTGTGGTCTGGTATCCACAGCCGGGGCATTCATTATATTATTACTGTCAGCTCGGTCGCGAAATTCATACACATAGTGACTTGTTGTAGGCTAGCTACCTACTTATATGCTTTGATTACTTAATCTGGATTTCATTACTATTACTTACTGTTTTCTGATAAACCTGTGAGCTCACCAACCTTGTGTTGACACTTTAGCATGTTTCTTTCAGGTTCTTAAGCTGCGCATGAATAGGATTTGCCTGCTATGGTATATTCCTGTGAGCGTTCAGCTACAGGAATGGCATAATCATCTCTTCATTCTATGTTTACCTCATGTTTCTTCGTACAAGTGACTCCGAGTTGTTGTGAGTCACGAGAAGGTTATTTACGAATTACCTGTACCTTACCTTTTACATTATACCTCTCGGAATTGGATACAATACCATTGGTACCTAACTTGGATGGTTCATTAGGAGCATGTTCTGTCTCCTTTTGAATGCGTGTTGCAAAATAGGGTTGCGTCTGCCAATCCTTCTTTACCTACCTTGCCACTTCTCTGTCTTGTGGAACAGGTAATAGTTGTATTGGTGGCTACCATACACATTACAAGACAACTTATCAAAGTTTACTTACGATAACGCTAATTACCCATTTGACCTGAGCGCATCAATGATTCCTTGCCCTTGGTTAATTGACCCTTGGTTTAATAACTATATCTTGATACCTCTATCATTAATAACACTCTGTACTTGACAATGTATGTTAGCTCGGATAAGAGGAACCAGGGTGACCATGCAAAGCAAATTACCATCACGGGTGCACACGTAATTGTAATTTGTCGTGCATGAGAAATCTTGCGAATCCTGTCGGATGATAACAGTCATAGTCAGTACAAAGTTTTAATTCTATACTTTGGGGACACGAGAGCCTCAATCCGTATAAAACTTCACTAAGGATATGAAAGTAATCCTTCATATCCACTTGTATGAAAGTTTCTATCCATCTGGATCCATCGACTTTTATTGATTTCCTCGTCTATTTATTTTCTATTATCTATTTTATCCATGGGACTTTTGTTCTTTTTCACACCTAGATGGGAAGGGTGTTTTCCATCCAACTGACGTTTTGAATTTTAGTATTTGGTTTGATTCATTGTAAACGTACTTACAATTTATTTGATCAGAAATTATTATTTGAACTTATTAGTTGTGTGTGTGCTAAATTCTTTTAAATTACTTGTACTTAAATGAAGTAGATATGTTGCATATTGCTTATTTTGTATGTTGTGATTGTTAAGAATGTCTGAAATTGGCCGAGGACGCGGACGTGGTCGTGGCACCATCAACATGACCCCAGCTGAACTGGAAGCCCTAATCAATCAGCATGTGGCTGATGCTCTTGCAAATCCTAATCTCAATCCACAGGCCGCTCCAATCGGTAAGCAATACCAAACTTACTCCTAACGTTAACTTTTTGTCATCCTGGTTAAGTCGAAATACTTATTCAAAAATTCTAGAGATCTGATCTAAACTCGTTGAAGGACAAAGAGCATGCACCTTCAAGTCCTTCATGGACTGCAAGCCAAACCCATTCAAGGGGACTGAAGGAGCAGTGGGACTACTCCGTTGGTTTGAGAAATTGGAGTCAGTGTTTGAGATTTGCAACTGCCCTGCTGAGAGTAGAGTGAAGTATGTTGCCGGCACGATGGACGGTGCCGCACTGAGCTGGTGGAACACGCAAGTCCAAATGTTGGGCGTTGAAACTGCAAATGCTACAACCTGGGCAGATTTCAAAAACTTATTGAAGGAGGAATATTGTTCCAGGGATGAAGTACAAAAACTAGAAACTGAATTTTGGAACCTGAGGATGGTTGGTTCTGAAATTGAAGCTTACACAATTCGTTCTCACGAGTTGGCTACTCTATGCCCTACCATGATCAATCCGGCTTACAAACGAGTTGAGAGATACATCGATGGACTGGGACCGGAGATACAAAGCATGGTCACCACTGCTAGACCAACTACTATTCAGGAGGCTGTCCAATTGGCCTACAAGCTGACCGACCAAGCCGTCACGCAGGGCAAACTGCCCCCGCG
Organism: Flaveria trinervia; assembly: GCA_025506515.1. Taxonomy (NCBI): domain Eukaryota; kingdom Viridiplantae; phylum Streptophyta; class Magnoliopsida; order Asterales; family Asteraceae; genus Flaveria; species Flaveria trinervia. Next base: position 101,575,154 of record CM046444.1, read on the forward strand.
TGGTGCTACAAGCAGTTCTAATGACAACAAGAGGAAATGGGAACCTTCTACCAATGGAAAACAATCTTCATCTTCCACTTCACAGCAACAACACAGTAAGAGATTCAACCAACCCCAACCTATTCAAGACTCAGGTAGTTTTGGCGGCTACCATGGCAACCTCCCAAAATGCAACAAATGCAAGTTTCATCACAACGGGCAGTGCACGAAGAACACTTGTGAGAGATGTGGAAGGTTTGGACATGTTGCCAAGAATTGCAGGGTGAACCTTTCAGTAAAAGCACCTAAACAACAACCACAGCAGAACTACAAACAGCCTGGGTGTTATGAATGTGGACAATCTGGTCACTATAGGAGGGAATGTCCAAAACTAAAAAGGATGGTAACAATGGTGCTGATAACCGCCCTGGCAATGACAACGGAAACGACAGGGGCAACGGTAATGGTGGAGCCAAGGGGAGAGCTTTTATCATTGGATCAGGTGAGGCTCGTAATGATCCTTCTACTGTAACTGGTAATTTCCTATCAATGGTTGCTTTGCCTCTGTGCTATTTGATTCTGGTGCTGATAGGAGTTTCATTTCGCACAAATTCAGTCGATTGCTAGATGATAATTCTGTAGCCCTAGATACGAATTATACAGTAGAAATAGCAAACAATAAGATCATCGAGTCTTCTCGCATATACAAGGGTTGTAAGATTAGTCTATCTGGGCATGATTTTGATATTGACCTTCTATCAATTACACTCGGTAGCTTTGATGTCGTTGTTGGCATGGATTGGTTGTCTAAGAACCAAGCCGAAATCATTTGTCGTGAGAAACTCGTTCGACTACTTTTGCCTGATGGAAAGACACTCACTGTGGAGGGCGACAAGAGTGGTGCAGTGGTTGGCAACATCTCATATATGAAAGCACAGAAGTGGTTGAGGAAAGGGCATTCGGCGATTTTAGCCTTAGTTACTAAAGATTACTGAGGAGAAACGACTGGAAGACATTCCAATTGTTAGAGATTTTTCTGAGGTATTTCCTGAGGACCTACCTGGCCTTCCTCCACACAGGCAGATAGAATTCCAGATTGAGTTAGCACCTGGAGCAGCTCCGATCGCTCGGGCGCCGTACCGTTTAGCACCAAACGAACTACAAGAGTTCCAAGCAATTGCAAGAATTGCTGGACAAGGGATTTATACGTCCCAACTCTTCACCTTGGGGAGCTCCAGTGCTTTTCGTGAAGAACAAAGATGGAACCTTCAGAATGTGTATTGACTACCGAGAGCTGAACAAGGTGACAATCAAGAATAGATATCCACTTCCGCGCATTGATGACATGTTTGACCAGTTGCAAGGATCAAGCTACTATTCCAAGATTGATCTGAGATCAGGTTATCATCAGCTACGAGTTCGAGAGGAAGATATCTCGAAGACGTCATTCAGAACTCGTTATGGGCACTATGAGTTTGCAGTAATGCCTTTTGGATTGACCAATGCCCCAGCAGTTTTCATGGACCTCATGAACTGTGTTTGCAAACCTTATTTGGATAAGTTTGTCATTGTCTTTATTGATGACATACTAATCTATTCTCAGAATAAGGAAGATCATGAGGAACATTTGAGGATCATCCTGGAATTGTTGAAGAATGAACAATTGTATGCAAAGTTCTTAAAATGAGACTTCTGGATGCGAGAAGTGCAGTTTCTTGGTCATGTGGTGAACGATAAGGGTATACATGTAGATCCTTCAAAGATTGAAGCAATCAAGGATTGGCCGGCACCGAAAACGCCTACTGAGGTGCGACAATTCCTTGGTTTGGCAGGTTATTATAGGCGATTTATCGAGGGATTCTAAAAGTTAGCACAACCTCTAACTGCCCTAACCCACAAGGGAACCATCTACAAATGGGGAAGTCAAGAGGAATCAGCATTTCAGACACTTAAAGACAAACTCTACAGTGCGCCGATCCTAACATTACCAGAAGGAACGGATGACTTTGTTGTTTATTGTGATGCGTCCATCCAGGGTTTGGGATGTGTACTGATGCAACGCAACAATGTCATTGCTTATGCGTCCAGACAACTCAAGGTACATGAGAAGAATTACACAACACATGATCTAGAACTAGGAGCTGTGGTGTTTGCCTTGAAGATCTAGAGGCACTACTTATATGGAACTAAGTGCACGATCTATACAGACCACAAGAGCCTCCAGCACATATACGATCAAAAGGAGTTGAATATGCGGCAACGACGATGGCTAGAACGGCTCAATGACTATGACTGTGCCATTAAGTACCATCCGGGTAAGGCTAATGTGGTAGCCGATGCCCTCAGCCGAAAGGAAACCCCTAAACCTCGTCGAGTACGCGCATTGCAGTTGACCATTCACTTCGATCTGCAAGAGCAAATCAAGGCTGCCCAATCTGAAGCCTTGAAAGTTGAGAATCTAAAGGCGGAATCCATGCGAGGCATGGAGAAACAGCTAGAGATCAAGACTGATGGGATTCGTTATTTCATGGAACGGATCTGGGTACCACAGTAGGGAATTTACAAGAGCTAGTAATGGATGAAGCTCATAAGTCACGCTACTCAATTCATCCAGGCTCAGATAAGATGTACCATGATTTGAAGGAATGTTATTAGTGGCCGAACATGAAAGCTGAGATTGCCACCTATGTAAGCAAATGTTTAACTTGCTCCAAAGTTAAGGTGGAATATCAGAGACCATCCAGTTTACTTTAGCAACCCAACTTCCAGTGTGGAAATGGGAGCAGATCTCGATGGACTTTGTCACAAAGTTACCCAGGACTCCCAGCGGAGGCGATACCATTTGGTTATAGTAGACCGCTTAACAAAATCCGCACACTTTGTAGCAATCCAAGAGACTGATCGACTAGATAAGTTGAAACGAATTTACCTAAGAGAAATAGTCTCTCGCATGGTGTACCGGTATCTATCGTATTTGATCGTGATGCTCGGTTCACTTCTCATTTCAGGCAATCTTTACAACGATCATTGGGAACGCGGTTGGACATGAGCACTGCGTATCATCCGCAAACTGATGGTCAGAGTGAGCGTACGATCCAGACACTAGAAGATATGTTACGTGCTTGTGTGATTGATTTTGGCACCAACTGGGAAACTCATTTACCATTGGTTGAGTTCTCTTACAATAACAGTTATCACACATTAATAAAAGCCGCACCCTTTGAGGCTCTATATGGGCGTAAGTGCCGATCACCTATTTGTTGGGCAGAAGTTGGAGAAAGCCAACTTACAGGTCCTGAGCTTGTGCACGAGACGACTGAGAAGATTGTGCAAATACGTAACCGTATGGCAGCAGCACGTGACCGACAGAAGAGTTATGTTGATAAACGTCGTAAGCCGTTGGAGTTTCAGATTGGTGATAAAGTACTCTTGAAAGTCTCACCCTGGAAAGGAGTGATACGCTTTGGAAGGCATGGTAAACTAAACCCTAGGTACGTTGGACCGTTTGAGATTGTTAAACGGGTTGGTCCAGTAGCCTATCAACTGAATTTACCTAAAAAGCTCAGTGGAATACATAACGTGTTTCACGTGTCTAATCTGAGGAAGTGTCTATCCGATGACTCACTCGTCGTGCCATTAAAAGAATTGGAAATTGATGAACAGCTTCGTTTCATTAAAGAACCAGTTGAGATTATGGATCGAGAAGTCAAAATCCTAAGGCGTAGCAAGATTCCCATTGTGCGCGTTAGGTGGAATTCAAAGCGTGGACCAGAATTTACCTGGGAACGTGAGGATCAAATGAAGAAGAAATACCCATAATTGTTCAAAGATCAGACATCTACTTCACAAGGTATCCATTATTAAGATATCTTTCTTTAAATTTCGTGACGAAATTTCCTTCAACAAGGGGATGATGTCACAACTCTCGCGAAACCTTACGTTCTTTATTTTTGGATTTACTTTAGAAATCTCGGGAACACCAACATAAGCGAGCTTTTGACCACTTGTCGTTGCTATTAAAACGAGCATACTATATGAACTTGATGTTTTAAGTTTTCGGGACGAAAATTTCGTCAACAAGGGGATGATGTGACAACCCGTATTTTCAGGCTAACTTGGCGGACCTAAAGTGAAAGCTTAGGAGACTTGAGGGGACCATTGTGTAACTTGCACCTAATGGCAAATCTATAATAACCGACTTTTCCCCCCCACTCGGTACTTTTCTCTCTTGGTCATCCTCAACTAAAAGCACTCCCAAAAACCCTAATCGATAGCCTCCACACCTTGCACACCTCCGATCACCGCTTGCATTCATCTTCACGCATGATGTTTACTCCAGCAACTTCCTGTTCACGGTAGCTTTCCTTTTCATCTCGACAAACCTCTCGACCACTTTAACCGACAACAACTCTGACAGCCCCTTTACACTGTAACATCTCCTTGGTTCTACGACGGCTCGTGTGGTGAATCGCATCCCCTCATTGATTGGTACGTTCCTTAATCTCGAGTTATCGGTTTTGGTTTTTGGTTATGGTTTCGGTTGCGATCTTGGTGGTTTTACCCCGTGTCTTCGTGCGTATGTGTTATACCTTGCGTGTGGTGTGTGTCGTAAGTCCACTTTGCAGCCGCCTTTGGCTTTCGGCGGGGGTCTCTTTAGATGTGGGTGTGAGTTTGTGGTGTATGCATGCAGGGTTATGCACATAAGCGATTGTGTGTGAACTGTGATGTTAATCATATTTTTGTATATATACAATCCCGCAGATTTATGGTGATGTGGAAGTCGGTTCGAGCATGCGTGTATGTATACACATTTTGTATGGCAGCTGTTGATATGAGGTGTTTGTTATGCCTGTGTGTGCTGCCCACATGTTCTATGCATGTCTATATCTATATAATTTTTTTATTGCTTGTGTGTGAGTTATTTGTAGCTTGTGTGTGCTTATCTTGTGTATGTATGTGTACTCCTGCAGCACATGTGTGTGTGTTTATTACGTGTAAATTGGTGATGGTGGTGTGTGTACTTCATGAAGGGTAGTGGTGCAAGAAGGAAATAATATGCATTTATATTTTGGGTGTGCATGTGTGTGTTGCAGTATGTATGTTCCAATGCATCATGTGTATGTTGCATTTATATAAAGTAATGTGTGCATGTGTTTTTGGATGTTTTGGCAAGGAAGGCGCATGGGGGGTTATTTGGTAGGCGTGTGAAGTATATTATATATGTGAGCATGTTGAATGTGCAAATAATATATATTGTTGGTGTGCATGAGTTCGTGTTTAAATATATATGGTATGAGTCACAAGTGGTAACTTTATTTACTTTATATAATATGTTTGGTGTGAAATTAGTATATAAATAATATAAATGCTCGAATAAGATATTTATAAATTATAGTGGATTTGGTGTATTGTAAATGATTTGATCTATACTTGTGTTTGTTTGGGGATGGGTAGTATCAATAACCAACACCGTAACTGAGCCGTGAAACGCGAAACCGTACGATTTCATTATTATGTATTTAAAATTGATTGCATATATTAAATAAAATCCAGGTTGATCGGAGACCCTATCGTTTGTGCTTTCGTTTATTAGTTGTTGTGCATCTAAGGTGAGTTCTCAGCCCCACTTTCATATTATACTCTCTTTTGGGGGAGAGAGACATGCTGTTTTTCATAAACTATACGTTACTTAGATTGGTAATACTGCATATATTGGTTTACTATTGTGATGCCACTACGCCTCTTCGGACCGTTAATATGGAATTAGCGAGGTGATTGTTAGTAGATCTACTGGGTTTGACAAACCTCACCCGGGCTAGTCGCGCTAGCTTGCCTGGAGGTCAACGGGTGAATGGTTAGCCTGTTTTACAGTGTTGTGGTCTGGTATCCACAGCCGGGGCATTCATTATATTATTACTGTCAGCTCGCTCGCGAAATTCATACACATAGTGACTTGTTGTAGGCTAGCTACCTACTTATATGCTTTGATTACTTAATCTGGATTTTATTACTGTTACTTATTGTTTTCTGATAAACCTGTGAACTCACCAACCTTGTGTTGACACTTTAGCATGTTTCTTTCAGGTTCTTAAGCTGCGCACGAATAGGAGCATCTCGCATTGCATTTATCATCGTAGAGTCAAATGAACAATCTACATTTTTCTATAAATTATATTTATTTGGTTTGCGCGTGTTTGCGCCGTTTAAATTATGGTTTATATGCTTCCGCACTTATTTTCATGTTTCGTATTTAATTCTGATTTTAAGAAACCTTTTTTAATTTGAAAAATTATGTTTTGAAATTGTTGCGTCGTTTGGTGTAACTAATGGCTAAGATCCTGGTTGTCACCTTGAGCAATGAGCTCTAATATTTTTAGGACCAGGGCTGTTTCTACCCAAGAGAAGCCAACAGTGGGTTTTCTCAAAATTTTAAAGATGTCAGGCTTCATCTATCCCAGTTTAAGAATATTACTAATTCCCCTTAACTGTGAGCCCAGTTCACAGTTAAGAATCTTTTGAACATATCTAGAGAACATGTAATACTCTAAGGAGTCCAAGTTTGCAAGTAGATTAGTATAAACAAACTGAGAATACCTGAACTTGACCTCCTGAACCATCCTATGGACAATGAAGGAGAGATCCTCAGGAATCTAGTCCCATCCACCATGCTTTTTTGATAAGTTGTGGATAACCACATGGAGCAGGAATTTCTATTTGGATGAGACCTTCCCTTTCCTGAAGGTCTTGACAGAGTAGTCCAAATGTCGGTCCCACCTCTCAAAAAGTATTTTACTTTTGCTCAAAAAGTAGTTTCTTGGAAGTCAAAAAGCTTCCGAAGGTAAATTGTCCTTGGAAGTTTTAATGGAAAAGCTTCTAAAGCAAAAATGACTTCGGAAGATTTTCCTAAGAGTTGTGAAATTTTTTCTTTAACTAAGACTTGAATGCTTTGTCCAGAAGAACAAAGCTTCTGAGAGTTAATTTGCTTTGGAAGAAAATGGTTCTTGAAAACAAATAAGTGTCTAAGACAAGTACTTAAGCTTCGGAAGATATTTTAGAAAGTTCCTCCGAAGGTAAATTTCTTAGACAGTTATTTGTTTTGAAGGCATGATTTTCTTCCGAAGATAAAAGTATATCTTGCGAAGGATAAAAATTTTCAAAAATCTAAGGAAAGTCTTTAAAGATTTTCATCTAAAGAAAAGAAGAGCTTATTAAAGTGATAAACTAAACAACTTAGGACACACATATTTTAAGAAACAATAAGAATTAGTTTTAAGAAAAGCCTACTCAAAGTTTATCATCCCAATAGCTTATACAAGATATTTAAATCTCTGTTCATCAAAAGATTTTGTAAACAGATCAGCATATTGTTCATTTGTGTGGACTTTGACTAGTTTAATTAATCCATTTTCATAATTATCTCTTATTAAATGATACCCGATGTTGATGTGTATGGTCCTTGAGTACTGCACACGGTTCTCTGTGATTGAGATAGCACTATTGTTGTCTATGTGAATGGGAGTCTCCTTGAAGTTTAACCCATAGTCCAACATCTGATTCTGAATCCAAAGCATTTGAGCACAGCAGCTTGCAGCAGCAATTTATTCAGCTTCAGCAGTTGATGCAGAGACACAGGATTGTTTCTTGCATTTCCATGAGACAACCCTTCCACCAAGAAATTGACATCCCCCAGATATAGACTTTGCAGTCATGTTGCAACCACCATAATCACTATCTGTATAAGCATATAGGTTGAACTCAAAATTCTTAGGATACCACAGGCCAAGTGTTGAAGCACATTTAAGGTATCTTAGAATCCTTTTGACAGTGGTAAGGTGAGACATCTTAGGGTTGACTTGATATCTTGCATAGATGCAAGTGGCAAACAAAATATCAGGCCTGCTAGCTGTAAGATACATAAGAGTCCCAATCATAGCCCTGAATAAGTGTTCATCTACACACTCCTCCTCAAGATCAAGTCCAAGGGAGTGGTTCCTAGCTATGGGTGTCTTAGCAAACTTACAATCAGTCATGTTGAACCTCTTGAGTATGTCTTGAACATACTTTGACTGACTTATGAAGATGCCATCTTCAAATTGCTTCACTTGAATTCCCAAAAAGAAATTAAGTTCCCCCATGGCACTCATTTCAAATCTGTCCTTCATCAGCTTCTCAAAGTCTTTGTAGAGCTTTAGATTACTTGAACCAAAGATGATTTCATTCACATACACTTGAACTAGCAATATGTCATTTCCTGTCCTTTGATGAAGAGAGTTCCATCTATAGTACCTCTCCTGTATTCACGTTTACAAAGATACTGAGATAGAGTCTCATATCACTTCCTGGGTGCCTGATGCAGCCCATAGAGAGCTTTGTCAAGCTTGCAGACATATCAGGATGATCAGGATCTACAAAACCAGGTGGTTGTTTGACATACACCTCTTCATCAATCACTCCATAAAGAAAAGCACACTTCACATCAAGTTGAAAGATCTTGAAGTTCTTGGATGCAGCAAATGCCAGGAATATCCTAATAGCTTCCAGCTTGCTACATGAGCAAAGACATCAGTGTAGTCAATAGCTTATTTTTTGTGTATCCTTGAACAACTAGTCTAGCTTTGTTCTTGATGATAATGCCTCTATCATCCTTCTTTTTCCTAAACACCCATTTGGTTCCAATGGTAGTCTTCCTATGAGGAAGAGGACAAAGGTTCCAAACTTTCTGTCTTTTGAATTAAAGCAGCTCCTCTTGCATAGCTTCTACCCAACTTCCATCCTTTAGAGCCTCATCAACTTTCTTTGGCTCTATATGCGACAAGAAACAAGATTGAAGACATACATTTGCTTCATGGGTTTGTCATCTTGTTCTTACCCCAGAGACAACATCTTCAATGATGTTTGTAGTGGGATGGGACTTGTGGATCCTTAGCTGAGGGATCACAGCAAGTTGCTGAGAAAGATCTAAATTAGAGGAATTTAGATCTGGCATAGATGTTTCTCCTACTACATCAGCACACTTATCAAGAGAAACTTGATCCAAGGAGTGTGTGACATCATTGATTTTGTCATCTATGGAGTGGTTGTCAGCATCAAGAAAGTCTTGATCACTATCACCACCACCATCATTGTCTTCTGCATTTGAAGTATCTTTAATTGGTTGTGGAGCCTCTGAGCTGGAATTTGAAGGCATACCAGATGTATCAACTGATTTTGTCATTGTGGTTCTAATAGAAACATCATTTGCAAAAGTAGTCCTAACTGGAGCTGCAGATGTGTTACTTGAAGGTCTTCTCACCTCAAATATTGGATCAGGATCACTTGTTCTTAAGTTTTCTACAGATCTTGAAATAGTCTCATAAGATTTGTTGAAACATTGGTAACTAAATCAAGATCAAAAAGCCAATCAGGACCAGAACCAGCCACACAAGGTGTGTGTTCATTGAAAGTCACATTGGCTGACTCCTTAACAATTCTAGTTCTGAGATTGTATACTCTGTAAGCCTTAGCTTAGGAAGAGCATCCAATGAAGTGTCTATCATTTGATTTCTCAGTAAATTTGGCAATTTGATCATTAGTATTCAAGATGGTGCAAGGACATCCAAATGACCTAAGAAAACCAATGAAAGGTTTCCTCTTATGCCAAAGTTCATAAGGAATCTTGCCATGAGTCTTAACCACTAAAACTCTATTCTGCACATAGCAGGCAGTGTTGACTGCCTCTGCCCAGAAGGTGATGGGCAGCTTAGAGTCAGACAACATGGTTCTTGTAGCTTCAATCAGTGTCCTATTTCTCCTCTTAGCAACACCATTCTGCTAAGGAGTCCTGGGAGCACTGTATTGTCTTGTAATACCCTTTTCATCATCAAATGCATCAAGGATTTGATTCTTGAACTTAGTTCCCTGATCACATCTTATGATTTTGACCTTGTGATCAGATTGATTCTCAACTTTAAGATGAAATTTTCCAAAATTTTAGGAGTCTTATCCTTAGTTTTAAGAAAGAAGACCCAAGTGAATCTTGTAAAGTCATCTGTGATAACTAAATAGTAAGAGGTCCTTCCTAGACTCATTACACTAGTGGGGCCAAAGAGATCATATGTAACAAGTGTAGGGGTGTAGTGATGGAGTTCCTTTCCTTAGGCTTATGAGATACCTTAAGTTTACATGGCACATTCTTTTATGCCATAGGAAAGACTCATCACTATTTGCTATAGATAGAAAGCATGAAACTTTTCCAGAGGGAGATGTTTCTTGCAAATCCATCTTATATGTGTTCCCTTTCCTGGGGGCTCTAAGCTATTAATATGCTAATGAGAAATGACCACCTCGGGCTTGAGAAAAATACACTCATGCTCAGTAAAAAGCATGTTATGACTCTGATTACAAAATTGGGATACACTCAGAAGATTGTATCCAAGCTCCTTGACAAAGATTACCTTTTCAATGTTGAGTTTACCATTTGTAACCTTGCCCCTTCCAAAAATGTAACCACCTTCATCTCCTCCAAAAGCAACTAGCCCTCCATCAATCTTTTAAAAGTTCTAGAGTAGTGACCTATTGCTTGTCATGTGCGTGGAATAGCCACTGTCAGTGATCCAGACATTCCTGTTTGTTTTGAGTTGCCCCTACACAAAAAAAATGATTAGTTACATTTGGAAACCGAAGCTTTACTTGTCTTGGGCTCACTAAGAGAAAGAGAAGGTAATGGAGTAGTAATAGATCCTATGGTTGTGCTTGGAGGATCTTGAGCTATTGTTGATGGAGGATTCTCAGTTACTTGGTCTTTCTTAGACTTCCACACCACCTTTGGAAGCTTGGACTTGACCTTCAACACTTCGGAAGCTTTGATGACTGGACCTTCGGAAGATTCTGCAGACACTTCAGCAGATTTCAGTGCTTCGGAAGTATTCCTTCCTTCCGAGACCAACTTTTCTTCCGAAGGAAATTTTCTACTTGCCTTCTTAGATTTGGAGCTTTCGAAGGAACTATATTTTCCTTCCGAAGCTTGAATCTTCTTAGAACTCTTGGAAGTCTTTGGTTTGGTCATGTGAAGAGTACCCTTAGGATTGTATGGACAATCCTTAGCAAGATGAGCAATACTTCACACATAACACACTCCATTTTCTTCTTCCCAAGAGCCTTCTGCTGGGAACAAGACTGAATTTGGTCACATCCCTTATCCACCCTCATCTTTGCAGATGTTGAGACAATCTTTTAGGCTGAGGACTGTTCTTGGAGTTTGATGGTTCAGGTTGTGTAGCAATGGTACATAGCAAATCAGTCTTCTTCTTGGTACTGAAATGATTTGAACATGAACCAAAACTCTTAGCAGAAGAGTTAAGGTGGATGTATTCAGTCTTTACCACTTCAAACCCTGCAAAGATAAATACTTGTTTCTGCTTGGAGTCAAGAGTATCCTTGATCTCTTGAGCCTTCCTTGCTTTCCTTTTGCTCCTTCTGATCAAGTTTTTTCTCATTGACTTGGTTATCACAATCTTCTTCTTCTCTCAGAAGGATAGTGGCCCTTCTTAGAATCCTCCTCTCCACTCTTCTCAAAGGAATTCTTCACTAACACTTCATCATCTACTTTACTCAAAGGATCTATGAGAGGAAGCTTATCTTCACAAGTTCCACACCTAGGCGATCTTACAGACAAGATTGTGTGTGGAGGAGTTATCTCATTTGATCCCAGTCCCTGCTTGTTTTGATAGCACGCCTTGTTGTGCAGGGATGAGGATATCATGTTCTTGAAGGTCTCTTCTTCAAGAACACACTTGTCTGCCCTGGATTTGTTGATCCCAAGCTCAGCCTGGCACTCAGTCGGCTTAGTTATGAGATCCTTGTTCTGAGTCCTAAAGTTTGTATGCTCATGTTTTAGAACTGAAATAATTTTCTCTAAATCCTTTATCTTCAGTTTATAATCAGTTTCAGATTTTCTAAAATCAGCTTTTAAGATGTTTAAGGACTCAAGATCATATCTCATTTCCAAGTTGTAGGATCTGTATCTGTTAACTTTAGCAATGCATTCAGGGGTACAGAGATGTTCCAATACCTTGGCTTCATCATGATCTACCATCAGTGCTTAGTTTGGAGAAGCATCTTCCACCTAAAAGCTCCAGTCAAAGCCTCCTTCTTCAACAACAACAGCATCCTGCTGCTTTGGCTTCTCATTCTGGGTGGTTTTGTCAATGTAGTTTGGGATGGATTGTGTTTGGCCACCATTTGTTTTAGGTGCGTTACACTCCATGGCAAAGTGGCTCATCAAGTTACAATTTTAACACTTGACCATGCCTTTGTCCAGCCCAGACTTTCCACTGGTTGCACTGCTTGGAAACTTCCTTGCAATCCGCTTGTAGAACTTCTTGGCTCTGTGAGTGAGAAGAGCCATCTACTGAACTATCTCCATGTACTCCAGATCATCTGGATGGATATAATCTAGGTCTACAAGGGTGAGAAGAAAGCTGCCACAACTTTCATTAGAAGACACAAAGGCTTGAGAAGAACTTGTCTCTTGGAATGGGCATCCTCGAGTGTAGTTCTCCCTTGGTGTCTACGGGAAGGTGATGAAAGGACCCTTTGGTGAGTTGTCAGGGTAGCATATGAGATGATGTTGGGGTTCTATGTTATCCCTCTCAACCACATGAAGGGATGAACCCATTTGATTGTTGGGGTTGCCAGATGAACCTTGCATGTTCATCTCCATCTGGTAACCACTGAGAATCCCATATACTCTGTCAGAATGAGAGTTTTGAGGTTCTCAGTCCTCTTGATCACCACACAGTAGTGTGTCCACTGCCTAGGAAGTGAGAACATGAACTTCCTTACAATGTCTCTGTTCTCAAGAGCAACTCCTCCATCCACAAGGGTATCTACTATCTCAACATACCTGAAGTACTGCTGAGTCATGGTTTCACCTGCTTTGAAGGTGAAGTTTTCAAACTGCTGCTTCAGGAGATCTTTCTTGTTCTCCTTGGCTTCAGAGAAACCCTCATACATCAGTTTCAATGCATCCCACAGCTGCTTAGTTGTTTTGTATTTCTTGAAACCTCTGTATACAGAGTTTGGAAGAGCAGTCTGAAGGGTTGTCATGGCTTTTCTATCAATCATTACTCTCTTATTGTCTTCATTACAGTAGTTTTCACAGTCTTGGGGATTATACCTAGGGCTGTTCAAACCTCTCGACTATCGACGCTCGCTCGACGTTCGTTCGGAATTTGCTCGAAAAATGCTCGTTCGAATTTTTGCTCGGTTGTAAACGAGCTGATCGGCTCGGATTGATTTGTAAATGAGCCAAGCACGAGCAAAGGTCCACTCGGTTCGGTTCGACTCGAACTAATATGTATATATAGTTTATACATAGTACTCTAGTACATTTGACCTATATATACAAATATATAATTATAGTTATGCATAGTTGATCAGTCAACCTAATAAAAAATTCTACATTAAACATAAAATTGAAATCTTAAGTCACTAAGATATATTTTTTCGATCATCTCCCACTCTCACCATTATAGTTCTTTACAATATGTTCTCTGTCTAATCGGCTATAGCGTTTGTTTTATCGTTAGCCACAACGTATTATTATACATGAAAATTTTATGTAAAAGTGGTTGATTTTTAAGTTATCAAACCTTATTGGTTATAGTATAAATCGTATGACACACAAGATAATTGAGTTGTATAAATTGTTCACCGCTCGTTTGCGCTCGCTCGAAAATTTGACGCTCGAAAAATGCTCGTTCAATTTTCTGCTTGGTTGTAAATGAGCCGATCGGCTCGGTTTGGTTTGGAAACGAGCCAAGCACGAGCAAAGGTCCGCTCGGTTCGGATCAGCTCGTGAACATCCCTAATCATACCACCACCAGTAGCAGAGGGGGTGCTTGGAATGTAAGGTCCATTCTCAACAGACTCCCACATTCTTGAGTCTAGGGACCTAATGAACCTTCCATTCTTAGGCACCAGGTATCAAAGTCTTCAAGACTGATCAGTGGGGATTTGTTCATGGTTCCAGTTTCCATATCAGTCTTGGAAATGGTTTCCATTTGAAAAGTTGAGTATTTATGTGTGTGAGGGATCTTAAGATGGTGAGATATTATATCAGAGCCTGAAAGCTCTGATACCAAATGCAGGACCGTTGAACGGTGGTCACTTACAACACAACAACATAAGAGGAGAGTAACTTAACTTAATCAAACAGTGAACTGGATTAACCACAAGTAAAGACACTAAGAACACAAGTATTTAAGAGACAGAACACAAGAGCAAGATATACAAGGAGATGATTTTCAAAGTTGCTGTATATTGCCTTCTCAATGTTCTATTACAAGTGTTACAAAGCATAAAAGAAACTTACAAGAACATGAGATACTTATACTACATCCTACAGATGGCCATACTATGAAAGTCAGCTGGATACAATTGAATAGACACAACACAAAATCAATTGTAGAGTCAAAAAGGTAGATTGCCTTTTTGACTTTGTAACTATGACATGCCATAGCTCACATCCTTATCTATTACAAAAAGGATAAAGTACATCAAGTAGAAAGTTACAGACTCAAGACCTCAATGTACAATTACCAAAAGCATGGACCTTTTCACCAACTCATGCAAGGTGGTTACTTTAGAGAGTTGTAGCGGGAAGGGGTCCAACTTTATGGAAAAGTACATTAGATAAAGCATGTTGTTAAAAGTCTTCGAAAGAAATCTGTCTTCAAGAGTTGAGCTTCGGAAGACTTTGTCTCTGAATCTTCGAAAGACTTCATCTTTAGCTTCAAAAGATATTGGTCTTGGCTTTGAAAGATTTCACACTTAGAATATTTTTGTTGCTTGTGTGAAACTTCTGAAGCATTCTTCTTTAGTACTTGTGCAGCATGCATGCAAAAAGACTTTATGTGTTTGGTTGCTTCAGTCTCTTCATATAATCTCCACATCTATGCCTTAAGTAACTGTACATTGAGGTCTTGAGTCTGTAACTTTCTAATTCAAGTACTTTATCCATTTTGTAATATATTAGGATGTGATCTATGGCATGTCATAGTAACAAATCAAAAGACAATCTGCCTTTTGACTTTACAATTGATTTTGTGTTGTGTCTAGTCAATTGTATCCAGTTGGCCTTCAAAGTATGGCCGGCTGTAGGATGTAGTATATGTATCTCAAGTACCTATAACTTTCCTTTATGCTTTGTAACACTTGTAAAATAACTTGAGAAGGCAATATACTACAATCTTGAAAACCATCTCCTTTTGTATTTCGTTATCTTGTTCTGTCTTTTATTTACTTGTGTTCTTTGTATCATCTCTTGTGGTTAATCCAATCCACTATTTGATTATTCTAGTTAATCTTCTCTTTGTGTTGTTGTGTTGTAAGTGACCACCCTTCACCGGTCTTGCATTTGGTATCAGAGCATTCCAAGCTCTTGATATAAGATTTCACCATCTTTAAATCCCTCACACACACAAAATACTTAACTTTTCAAATGGCAGCCATTTCCAAAACTGATATGGAACTAGAAGCATGAACAAGTCCCCACAGATCACTCCTGATGACTTTGAAACCTGGTGCCAAAGAATGGAAGGTTTCATCAGGTCTCTAGATTCAAGAATGTGGGAGTTTGTTGAGAATGGTCTCTAGATTCAAGAATGTGGGAGTCTGTTGAGAATCCCCAAGGATATGGCTAACTACTTTGATGAAGCTAGAAAGTGAGTAGATATTAACCAGAAGCCATGACAGCCCTTCAGACTGCTCTTCCTAACTCTGTATACCGAGGTTTCAAGAAATGCAAAACAACTTAGCAGTTGTGGGATGCATTGAAACTGATGTATGAGGGTTCCTCTAAAGCCAAGAGAACAAAAAGGATCTCCTGAAGCAGCAGTTTGAAAATTTCACCTTCAAAGCAGTGAAACTATGACTCAGCAATACGTCAGGTATGTTGAGATTGTGGATACCCTAGTGGATGGAGGAGTTGCTCTTGAGAACAGAGACATTGTAAGGAAGTTCATGTCCTTACTTCCTAGGAAATGAACATACTAATGTGTGGTTATCAAGAGAACTGAGAACCTAAAAACTCTTACTCTGATAGAGTTGTATGGGATTCTCAGTGCCTACCAGATGGAGATGAACATGCAAGGTTCATCTGGAAACTCTAACAATCAAATAGGTTCATCCCTTCATGTGGTTGAAAGGGATAGCATAGAACCCCAACATCATCTCATATGCTACCCTAACAACTCACAAATGGTCCTTTCATCACCTTCCCTGAGACACCAAGGGAGAACTAGACTCAAGGAAGCCCATTCAAAGAGACATGTTCTTCTCAAGCCTTTGTGTCTTCTGATGAAAGTTGTGGCAGCTCTCTTTTAACCCTTGAAGACCTGGACTGCATCCATCCAGATGATCTGGAGTACATGGAAATAGTCCAGCAGATGGCTCTTCTCACTCATAGAGCCAAGACGTTCTACAAGCGGACTAGAAAGAAGTTCCCTAGCAATGCAACCGGTGGAAAGTTTGCACTGGACAAAAGCAAAGTCAAGTGTTACAACTGTAACTTGATGGGCCACTTTCCTAGGGAGTGTAAGGCACCAAGAAAAAGTGGTGGCCAAGCACAATCCAGGCCAAACTACACTAACAAAGCTACCCAGAATAAGAAGCCAAAGCTGCAATTGTTGTTGAAGAAGGAGCCTTTGACTGGAGCTTTCAGGTGGAAGATGCTTCTCCAAACCAAGCACTAATGGCAGATCATGATGAAGCCAAGGTATTGGAACATATCTGTACCCCTGAATGCATTGCTAGTGTTAACAGATACAGGTCCTACAACTTAGAAATAAGATCTGATCTTGAGTCCTTAAACATCTTAAAAGCTTATTTTAAAAAGTCTGAAAATGATTATAAACTGAAGATAGAGGACTTAGAGAAAACTATTTTAGTTCTAAAACATAAGCATACAAATTTTAGGACTTAGATCAAGGATCTCATAACTAAGCTGACTGAGTGTCAGGCTGAGTTTGTGATTAGCAAAGCCAGGGCAGAAAAGTGTGTTCTTGAAGAAGAGACCTTTAGAACATGATATCCTCATCCCTGCACAACAAGGTATGATATCAAAACAAGCAGGGACCGGGATCTATTGAGATAGCTCCTCCACACACAATCTTTTCTGTAAGATCACCCATGTGTGGAACTTGTGAAGATGAGCTTCCTCACAAAGACCCCTTAAGTGAAGAGAATGAAGAAGTGATAGTGAAGAATTCCTTTAAGAAGAGTAAAGAGGAGGATTCTAAGAAAGAAGAGTGAAGACGAGGATTCTAAGAAGGGCCACTATCCTTCTGAGGAGAAAAAGAAGACTGTGATGACCAAGTCTACGAGGAAGAATTTGATCAAAAAAGCAAAAGAAAAGCTAGGAAGGCTTAAGAGATCAAGGCCATTTCTGATTCCAAGCAGAAACAAGTCTTTATCTCTGTTGGATTTGAAGTGGTGAAGACTGAAGACATCAACCTCAACTCTTCTGCTAAGAGTTCAGGTTCATATTCAAATCATCTCAGCACCAAGAAGAAGCCTGATCTATTGTATACCGCTGCTACACAACCTGGACCATCCAACTCCAAGAAAAGTCCTCAGCCCAAAAGGACTATCTCAGCATCTACAAAGATGAAGGTGGAGAAGGGATATGATCAAAGTCAGTCATGTTCTCAGTAGAAGGCTCTTGGGAAGAAGAAAATGGTATGTGTCATGTGTGAAGTACTGCTCATATTCCTAAGGATTGTCCATACAATCCTAAAGGTACTTTTCACATGACCAGGACAAGGACTTCCAAGAGTTCCAAGAAGATTCAAGCTTCGGAAGGAAAATCTGTTTCCTTTGAAAGCTCCAAAACTAAGAAGAAGGCAAGTGGAAAATTGCCTTCGGAAGAAAATTTGGTCTTGGAAGGAAGGAATACTTCCGAAGCACTGAAGTCTGCTGCAATGTCTGCAGAATCTTCCGAAGGTCCAGTCATCAAAAATTTCGAAGTCTCAAAAGGTTTCGAAGTGTTAAAGGTCAAGTCAAAACTTCCAAAGGTGGTATGGAAGTCAAAGAAAGACCAAGTGACTGGATGTTCTACATCAACAACAGCTCAAGATCATAGCACAACTATAGGATCTATTACTCTTGCATTTCGAATTCTCTTAGTGAGCCCAAGACAAGTAAGGCTTGGGTTTCAAAATGTAACTAATCATTTTCTTTGTGTAGGGATAGCTCAAGACAAACAAGAATGTCTGAATCATTGACAGTGGTTGTTCTAGGCACATGACAGGCAATAGGTCACTACTCCAGAACTTTGAAAGGATTGATGGAGGGCCAGTTGCTTTTGGAGGAGATGAAGGTGGTTACATTTCTGGAAGGTGCAAGGTCACAAATGGTAAGCTCAGCATTGAAAAGGTAAAATTTGTTAAAGAGCTTGGTACAATCTCTGAGTGTATGCTAATTTTGTGATCAGAGTCATAACATGCTCTTTACTAAGCATCAGTGCATTGTTCTCAAGCCCGGGGTGGTCATCCCTATGAGTATATTCTGATTAGAGCTCCTAGGAAAGGAACATGTATAAAATGGACTTGCAGAAACATCTCCCTCTGGAGAAGTTTCATGCTTTCTGTCTAAAGCCAATACTGATGAGTCTTTCCTATGACATAAAGAATATGCCATGTAAACTTTAAAAACATGAATAAACTGATTAATAATGATTTGGTAACTACAATGCCAAAGAAAGAGTTTACAAGTGATGATCATTGTGTTGCATGCCTGAAAGGAAAACAAGATAAGTTAGGTATCTCATAAGCCTAAGGAAAGAAACTCTATCACTACACCCCCAACACTTGTTACTTATGGATCTCTTTGGCCCCACCAGTGTAATGAGTCTATGAAGGAACTCTTATTGTTTGATGATCACAGATAACTTTACAAGATTCACTTGGGTTTTCTTTCTTAGAACTAAGGATGAGACTCCTAAGATGCTGAAGAACTTCATCCTAAGGATTGAGAATCAATTTGATCACAAGGTCAAAACCATAAGATGTGATCAAGGAACTGAATTCAAGAACCAAATCCTTGATACATTTTGTGATGAAAAGGGTATTACAAGACAATAAAGTGCTCCCAAGACTCCTCTGCAAAATGGTGTTACTGAGAGGAGAAACAGGACACTAATTGAAGCTACAAGAACCATGTTGTCTGACTCTAAGTTGTCCATCACCTTCTGGGTAGAGGCAGTCAACAATGTTTGCTACGTGCAGAACATAGTTTTAGTGGTTAAGACTCATGGCAACTCCTTATGAACTTTGGCACCAGAGGAAACCTTTCATTGGTTTTCTCAGGTCATTTGGATGTCCTTGCACCATCTTGAATACCAAAGATCAAATTGCCAAATTTGCTGAGAAATCAAATGATTGACATTTTATTGGATACTCTTCCCAAGCTAAGGCTTATAGAGTATACAATCTCAGACTAGAATTGTTGAGGAGTCAACCAATGTGACTTTCAATGAACACACACCCTGTGAGGCTGGTTCTGGTCCTGATTGGTTGTTTGATCTTGATTTAGTTACCAACTGTTTTAACAAATCTTGTGAGACTGTTTCAGGTTCTGCAGATATCTTATCAACAGGTGATCCTGGTCTAAGATTTGAGCTAAGAAGACCTTCAATCAACACATCTTCAGCTCCATTTGTAACTACTTCTGCAAATGAAGTGTCTATCAGCACCACAATGACAAACTCAGCTGATACATCTTGGATGCCTTCAAATTCCAGCTCAGAGGCTTCACAACCAGATATAGATACTTCAAATGTAGAAGAAGATAATGGAGGTGGTGATAGTGATCAGGAATTTCTTGATGCTGATAACCACTCTATTGATGACAACATCAATGATGTCACACACTCATTGGATCAAGTTTCTCTTGATAAGTGTGTTTATATGGTGGGAGAAACATCTATGCCAGATCTAAATTTCTCCAATTTAGATCTCTCCTAGCAACTTGCTATGATCCCTCATCTAAGGATCCACAAGTCTCACCCCCACCAAAACATCATTAGAGATGTTGACACCGGGGTAAGAACAAGAGGACAAACCCATGAAGCAAATGTTTGTCTTCACTCTTGTTTCTTATCCCAGATAGAGTCAAAGAACATTTATGAGGCTCTGAATGATGGAATATGGGTTGAAGCCATGCAACAGGAGTTGCCTTAATTCAAAAGACAGAAAGTTTGGAACCTTTGTCCTCTTCCTCATAGGAGACTACCATTGGAACCAATGGGTGTTTAGGAACAATAAGGATGATAGAGGCATTATCATCAAGAATAAAGCTAGACTAGTTGTTCAAGGATACACACAAGAAGAAAGGATTGACTACACTGATGTATTTGCTCCTGTAGCAAGACTGGAAGCTGTTAGGATATTCCCTGGCATTTGCTGCATCCAAAAACTTCAAGGTCTATCAACTTGATGTGAAGTGTGCTTTTCTTTATGGAGTGATTGATGAAGAGGTGTATGTCAAACAACCACCTGGTTTTGCAGATCCTGATCATCCTGATTATGTCTGCAATCTTTACAAAGAGCTTTATGGGCTGCATCAGCCACCAAGGAAGTGGTATGTGACTCTCTCTTAGTATATCTACAAACATGGATGCAGGAGAGGTACTATAGATGGAACTCTCTTCATCAAAGGACAGGGAAATGACTTAATGCTAGTTCAAGTATATGTAGATGACATTAACTTTGGTTCAACTAATCCAAGGCTCTGCAAAGAGTTTGAGAAGCTGATGAAGGACAGATTTGAAATGAGTGCCATGGAGGAACTCAACTTCTTTCTGGGAATTCAAGTGAAGCAAGTTAAAGATGGCATCTTTATTAGTCAGTCAAAGTATGTTCAAGACATACTTAAGAGATTCAACATGATTGATTGTAAGATTGCTAAGACACTCATAGCAAGAAACCACTCCCTTAGACCTGATCTTGAGAGGGAGTGTGTGGATGAACACCTTTATAGGGCTATGCTTGGGTCTCTTATGTATCTTACAAGTAGCAGGCCTGATATCATGTTTGCTACATGCATTTGTGAAAGATATCAAGCTAACCCTAAGATGTCTCACCTTATCACTATCAAAAGGATTCGAAGATACCTCAAAGGTGCTTCAACACTTGGTCTATGGTATCCCAAGAATTCTGACTTCAATTTGTATGCTTATACAGATAGTGATTATGGTGATTGCAACATGACTACAAAGTCTACATCTGGGGGATGTCAGTTTCTTGGTGGAAGGGTTGTCTCATGGCAATGCAAGAAACAATCCTGTGTCTCTGCATCAACTGCTAAAGCTGAATACATTGCTACTACAAGCTGCTGTGCTCAAGTGCTTTGGATTCAAAATCAGATGCTTGACTATGGATTAAACTTCATGGAGACTCCCATTCACACATACAACAATAGTGTTATCTCTATCACAAAGAATCATGTGCAGCACTCAAGGACCAAACACATCAACATCAGGTATCATTTAATAAGAGATAATTTTGAAAAGGAATTGATTAAACTAGTCAAAGTCCACACAAATAAATAATATGCCGATCTGTTTACGAAGGCTTTTGATGAACAAAGATTTAAATATCTTATATCAGCTATTGGGATGATAAACTTTCAGTAGCTTTTTATTAAAACTAATTCTTATTATTTCTTAAAATCTATGTGTCCTAAGTTGTCTAGTTCATCAATTTCATAAGCTCTTGTTTTCTTTGGATGAAAATCTTTTCAAGACTTTCCTTAGATTTTTGAAAATTTTGATCCTTCGGAAGATATGTTTTTTTCCTTTGGAAGAAAATTTTTGAAATATCTTCCGAAGCTTAATACTTGTCTCAGACACTTATGTGTTTTCAAGGACTATTTTCTTCCGAAGCAAAACCTGAGAGCCCTGTCTCATCATCATCAACTGTTGTAGAGATTCATACCCTTATTGAGACACCTTCTAGTGAAGGTGCTTCTCAACCTCTCTCTAGTAAGAGCTTGGATGCTACACCAAGCAATGAAGGCCAAAGCTCTCTCCACCCTGAGTCACAAAGGTCTGTGAGTGACAAAGGGAAAAGAAAGATGATATCTGAGGAGATTGAGGAGGAGAAGAGATAGATGAAAAGGAAGCTGAGGGGAGAAAGTTCCTCTTCTGGGTCTGCAAGACTCATGGAAACTACTATCAGGGCTGCCCCCAGACCAAACACTCAAGATGATGAGTTGAGGGCAGTTAGGATCAACTACTTGTAGATCAATAACTATGACATAGACAATGTCATTCTCTCCCCTTAGAGGAGTTAAATGAACTGGTTGACAGAGAAAGGTCAAAAGAGAAGAAAGAGGCAGAAGATGCTGAGCTACTGGTACAAATAAAGAAGAAAGAAAAGAAAGAAAAGATTTTATAACCATGTGCCTACTCTTCCCCAGTTCAAGAAATTCTTGCACATGAGGATGTGGTTCAACAAGAACCTCAGGTCGACAAAGAAGAAGAAGGATCAAGATGATCAACTACCTGAGTGTCACAGGCCTCTATCAGGCAGATGGATCTTCCCTTATCCTATGACTATGTTGAGTTTGAGTATCTCAAACAACTTGAACTTGAGATAGTCAAGGAAAGAAAGACTACCAAAAGGAAAACTAAGAGAAGAAGCTGTGCTAAGTCAAGAGCCATCATCCAGAAGAGCATGAAGAAGTCTGTAGACAGGCAGAGGATGATGAGCTTCTTGAAGCTGTATGGATTCTCCAAAAGGAGACTTGGCCCTATGTCTCTATCCACTGTGGATGAGCATATAAGGGTAATCAAGCAGAAGATCAAGAGTGGAGAGCTGATTGACTTACACTCCCCTCCAAGTCAAGCTCCACCGGAAGTGGAGGTTAAGGTTGAACAACCAGAGACAACATAACCGAACCTCCTACTGAATCTTAGCAAGCTTTCTTCTGATCCATAGCAGGGTCAGACTCTCAATCCTTCTGAACCTATGAGAGAGGAAACCCAACTAACGAAAGACAAAGAAGATCAATCAGGTGCTATAGGCCAGTCTTCTTAGTTAAAAGAAACAAAGAGAAAGAAAAAGATGGCTTCAAAACCAAGCCAAAGAAGAAGAAAGATCATCCTTTTCTAAACTCAGGATGAGTCAGAGCATCCTGAGGATGTGCAGCCGGAGGATGCTGTCACACCCTCAAATCCACTTGCGGAGTTTTTACCGCGAGGCGTGTGAACAAACCAGGATCACAGTCAATAGTTACTCAGAACGACTCTATATGCCATAACATAACAAATCAACCAAAATACCAACGTTAAATAATGCGGAAGCGTTTTTGAAAACAACCCAAGTCAAAAAGATAACTTATGGCAAAACAAGTGCCAAACCAAAAAGTAAACCATAATTGTTAAAATGTCACATTGTCTTGAAGCATAATGTCTTAAATGAAGTGAACCGTGCAGTGCTCCTATGGCAAGCAAGTTAAGGACTGAGAAAAGCATACTAAAATGTCAACACATAGGTTGGTGAGTTCAAGAGTTTGTGTTCAATAACATATAAACAGTTGCGATAAATATAAGCAGTGTATGGTATAGATAGCTAGTCTATTATCAACAAATATTAATACATAGTGATTTGCAATTGAAGCTGACTGTGATAGTTGTTGCCTCCTGTCACGACTTACCATGTCGTGACAATGATCAATAGGACAAATTGCACCCGGTTGACCTCGAGTCACACAGGTGGGGCTCGTCAGACCCAGTAGTACTACCCAAGTTTCCCCGCTATTAATATTAACAATTCAAAAGTGTGAGGACTTTTCTCATGGTAAACAACACTATATTAATATTACACAACTTAAATCATAAAAGCGTTCGTATAAATACCAGTATGCTATCTCCCCAAAAGAGATTAAGTAAAGAGTGGGGCATGAACTCACCTGATGTATGCAAAGGTACTTAGGGTTTATTTTGAGAAACGAGAGGATAGCCAACCTTCACAGGTTACCTAGATCATGTGAGTACATAAGTACGTGTAAATAAAAGACATGTGAAACCCTAATCATACCAAAATCAAAGACTCAAGCTTCCAGACAAATAGACACGTTTGACTAGTTGACCCGTTTGACCCGTTTGACCCGTTGGTGACATTATGAGTTATAATTCAAATAAAGCCAATGAGCACATACAACATACATGATAAGCATTCAAACAGTATCATACATATGCTATATCAACCAGGTGTATCACTAGATCATCATACAATCAAGTACTATACAAGTCATGCGAATCTAGCACATTAACATAACCATTAGCTACAATACAACTAACATGTCATACAAGGTTCAACCATTCATCACATGCCATGTGAAGCCACTCACGACTTCACATCCTAAACCCTGCCAATCCTACTAAGTAGGGGCCTCAGATCCGCACGCGTGTATAATGATCACAACCAAATTCTTTAAGCATATACATTGCATCCACAACATCACAACAATCAATTACCAGACCCAAGCATGATGTCCTACTACTACACAACATCCAAACCATACATGATTACCAATTCCAATTATCACCCATGATCATCCAAACATGCCATACAACTAATTTAACACGTTCTATTACACTAGGATCCATCCTTGAACATATTAGCAAGTTCCTATCATCTCAAACATGATCACAACATCATACTTCAACATTTACACAAATAAAGTTTCCCTTTTGGGAAAGAATGTCCAAAATCTATCAAACATCCAAGGTATGCATGAATTCATCAATAATATACCAATTCAAGCTCATACTAACATCTAAACATGATCAACAACACTAAACACCTCAATCCAACAATCTTCATAAACAAAAGTTTCTACTTTTGGCAAGCTATGATCAACATCATCAAATTAAAGATTCTAGCATTCATAATATCAATCTAGCATCTAATTATCATCATGAACCCATCCATAACATCAATCCATCAATAATTCAACATTTCATGCAAATAAAGTTACTATTATTAGTAACCTATGAACATCAACACCAAATCATCAATTTCTTGCAAGATCCATGATCCTAACATTCATACAACTTATAATCATCATACTCATCAAACAAACAATCATACAAAAAATCATACTAGAATTCGAATTAGGGTTTGACTAGGATTAAAGTTATGAACAATGCATCAAAATCCAATCTTTCTTCCATAATCGACGTTAACTAACATGCATACAACCTAACTAAGATATTAACATCATCATTTACCAAAATTCAGCACCCATATCATCAAAATCGAACTACAAGTTCGGCAAGAAAAAATCACTTGAACCAAACCCAAACTAACCTTTAATTCGCGTGTATACTTGTGAATGGAGATCCAATGTTTTCTAGCACTTGAAATCGATTACTAAATGATGTTTTGCTAAATTTGACTGATTTCGAATGGGGAGGGTGTTTGAAGGATGTTCGCGGCCGAAAATGGGGTGGATTAGGGTTGGGTTTGTTTTAATTAATTTTAATTTACATATTTACCTTTTAACCCTTGTATTTGTATTTATAAAAACTAAGCTTTAAACTCTTTGTAAAGTGTTTTTAACTTCATAATATAAAGATATAAACTTATAAAATTTATTACATAATTTATCTTTGCAAAAAACAAGACATACGAACAAATAGGCACGTTTCCGCGTTACGCGATAAATTCTTTAATTAACCGTTATATAAATGTGTAAACACATAAACATAACCCAATACTCACATAATCACTTAGATTCACATCAAATTAACATTATTCATTATTATTAGGTCACCAACGTTCAACGACAACTAGTGTGTGCTCACGACACGTGTTTACAAGACTTAACGGAACTAACGGAGTTTGATAACGGAAATTTACCGGATGTCACATTATCCCCATGTTGAAAGAATTTTCGTCCCGAAAATTGCGTTACATGGTGAGAGTGTTCCATCACTGGTTTCACTGGTCTATCATTTACTGGTCTACTGCATTGGCACACAGAAATCGAAATCGTGTGAGTTTGTGATGGATTGTCACATCATCCCCATGTTGAAAGAAATTTCGTCCCGAAATTTAAATCAATACCTTCGTCTGCTGGCATCGTTCCTTCGAATAGTTGAGGGTACTTAAGCTTCATTTGATCTTCCCGTTCCCATGTGAATTCCGGTCCACATCGCGAATTCCAACGGATTTTAACAATAGGTATCTTGCTCTGCTTAAGTGTTTTCACTCACGGTCCATCACCTCCACTGGTTCCTCAATAAAACGCAATTGTTCATCCACCTGAATTTCTTCTAGTGGTACGACCGTCGTTTCATCAGTTATGCACTTCTTCAAGTTTGACACGTGAAATACATCATGAATTCCATTTAGCGAATCAGGTAGGGATAATCGATACGCTACTGGACCTACTCTTTCCACAATCTCAAATGGTCCAACGTACCTCGGGTTAGTTTCCCTCGTTTACCAAACCGAACTACGCCTTTCCATGGTGAGACTTTCAACAAAACTTTGTCACCAACCTGAAACTCTAAAGGTTTCCGTCTCTTGTCAGCATAACTCTTTTGCCTGTCTCGCGCTGCAGCCATACGATTCCGTATCTGTATAATTTTCTCAGTCGTCTCATGAATTAACTCGGGACCTGTTATTTGACTATCACCAATTTCCGCCCAGCACACAAACGGTGATCGACATTTTCTCCCGTACAACGCCTCGAAAGGTGCTGCTTGTATACTAGTGTGATAACTGTTGTTATAAGAGAATTCCACCAATGGCAGGTGAATTTCCCAGTTATTCCCGAAGTCAATCACACAAGCACGTAGCATATCCTCCAACGTCTGTATAGTACGCTCACTCTGACCATCCGTCTGTGGTGATATGCTGCAGTACTCATATCCAAACGTGTACCCAAAGATTTCTGCAATGATTGCCAGAAATGTGACGTGAAACGAGCGTCACAGTCAGAGATAATTGAGATCGGTACCCGTGTCTCGAAACGATCTCCTTGAGGTACAGGCGTTAACTTCTCCATCTTGTCGGTTTCCTTTATTGCAAGGAAATGAGCAGACTTTGTCAATCGATCCACAATAACCCATATCGTGTCACAACCAGTACTAGTCCGGGTAGTTTAGTAATAGTCCATGGAGATTTGTTCCCATTTCCACATTGGAATCTCGGGTTGTTGTAATAGTCCGGATGGTTTTTGATATTCCACTTTTACTTTTGAGCAGGTCAAACACTTGCTCACATACGTAGCTACATCCGCTTTCATGTTAGGCCACCAATAGTGAGCCTTTAGGTCATGATACATCTTGTCGGATCCAGGATGTATAGAATACTTAGATTTGTGTGCCTCGCTCATAACAAATCTCTCAGATTTCCATGAACAGGACACCAAAGTCTATCCATGAAATACCGAATTCCATCCTCTTTCATCACTAGCTGCTTATCCATTCCCCTTAACAATTCAGAACCAATATTTTCCACCTTTAAAGCTTCCATTTGTGCCTCCTTAACTTGTTCGGGCAGTTGGGTACTGATAGTAAGCTGTAAAGCTCGCACCGTCGGGGTTTAGCTGTTTCCTTCCTGCTTAAAGCATCGGCAACTACGTTCGCCTTTCCGGATGATACTTAATTGCGCAATCATAATCATTTAGTAGTTCCACCCAACGTCGCTGCCTCATATTCAACTCTTTTTGCTCAAAGATATGTTGAAGACTCTTGTGATCGGTGTAGATTGTGCACTTGGTACCGTACAAATAATGTCTCCAGATCTTTAAGGCAAAAACTACTGCGCCCAATTCTAAGTCATGGGTAGTATAGTTCTTCTCGTGAACCTTTAGTTGTCTCGAGGCGTAAGCTATCACCTTGTCTCGTTGCATCAAGACACAACCCAATCCTTGAATGGATGCATCGCAATACACCACAAAGTCATCTGTTCCCTCTGGTAATGCTAATATCGGGGCAGTACAGAGTTTTTGTTTTAATAATTGGAAAGTTGATTCTTGACTCTCAGCCCATTTGTATGTCGTTCCTTTGTGAGTCAAGCTGTGAGAGGTTGTGCGATCTTAGAAATCCTTCTATGAATCGCGGCGGTAATATCCTGCTAACCAAGAAATTGCCTTATCTCGCTTGGTGTTTTGGGTGTAGTCCAATTCTTTATCGCCTCAATTTTGGCAGGATCAACGTGTATTCCTTTCTCATTAACAATATGACCTAGGAATTGTACCTCTCTTATCCAAAAGTCACACTTTGAGAATTTAGCATACAGCTGCTCATTTTCAACAGTTCCAAGATCATTCGTAAGTGCTCTTCATGCTCCTCCTTGGTCCTAGAGTATATCAGTATATCATCGATGAACACAATGACAAACTGATCAAGATAAGGTTTGCACACGCGGTTCATGAGGTCCATGAACACAGCAGGTGCATTAGTCAACCCAAAAGGCATGACCAAGAACTCATAATGACCATAACGAGTACGAAATGCAGTCTGGGAATGTCTTCTTCTCGAACTCTGAGTTGATGATAACCAGATCTCAAGTCAATCTTCGAGTAATAGCTTGATCCTTGAAGCTGATCGAACAAGTCGTCGATACGAGGTAAAGGTATCGGTTCTTGACTGTTACTTTGTTTAACTCTCGATAATCGATGCACATCCGAAATGTGCCATCCTTCTTCTTAACAAAGAGTACAGGAGCTCCCCAAGGTGATGTACTAGGTCGGATAAACCTTTATCCTTATCAAGAAGCTCCTGAAGTTGTGACGACAACTCCTGTAGTTCATTTGGTGCTAATCGATAAGGTGCTCTAGCAATCGGAGCTGCGCCGGGAGTCAACTCAATCTGGAATTCCACTTGGCGGTGCGGTGGTAATCCAGGAAGATCTTCTGGGAACACCTCCGGAAAGTCGCGTACTATGGGAATATCCTCCATTCTCTTTTCTTCCTTTTGCTTATCGGTTACAAGTGCTAGGATAGCCACGCGGCCCTTCGTAACAACTTTTGAGCTTTCATATACGAGATGATGCCTATCACAGCACCACTCCTATCACCTTTGATGGTAAGAATTTGATCACCAACCGGGATTCGTATAATCTTCTCGTGACATATGACTTCTGCTTGCTTGCTAGAGAGCCAATCCATGCCTATCACAACATCAAAACTCCCCAGCGTAACAGGCATGAGATCTATAGCGAAAGTATGACCAGCAAGTTCTATCCTACAGTCTTTAAGGATATGCGTTACATGGATTTGTTTACCGTCGGCTAATTCCACCGTGTACTTAGATTCTAAAGCAGAGGGTATATCACTTAAAAGACTACAGAATTTTAAGGACACAAAACTCCTATCGGCTCCAGTATCAAATAGTACCGTAGCAAAACAACCATTAACAGGGAATCTACCAGTAACAGTTGTGGGATCATTTAGAGCCTCACCTGAGCCAATGACGAAGGCTCTCCTTTGGCTCCATCTCTATTGCCGCCATTTCCAGTGCATTTCCACCATTGTTGTTATTATTGCCATTGTTGTTGTTGTTCCCATGATTATTGGTGTTGTTGTTGTTGTTGCCATTTCCGTTCCTTCTCAGTTGTGGGCAGTTTCGTTTGTAATGCCCTTCTTTCCCACACTCGAAACAACCCTTGGGAGTTTCTTGAGGTTGTTGTGGCCTCTTATTAGTTCACCACGGCAATCCTTCGCAGCGTGTCCAATCTTTCCACAACGTTGACACTTGAAGCTATCACACCGTCCCACATGTGGTAGTTACACCGTGGGCATTTGGGATGTCTTCCGCCGTAACCGCTGGGTCCTTGGTTATTTGGGGCAGTTTGGTTGAAATTGCGGTTATTATCGAACCGCCGCTGCTGCTGCTGGACTGGTTGTTGCTGCTGTTGGGATTGTTGTTGACCGCCAGACGATGATGATGATGATTTGTTGTTGCTGTTGCTGGGAGCATCCCACTTCCTTTTGTTGTCGGGCACGCTCACCACAGCGCCCGTTTGGGTAGACGCCCTTGCTCCACCGCCTGGTCAGTAAGTTTATGAGCAATCTGGATGGCCTGCTGGATCGTAGTCGGGTTAGAAGCCGTTACCATACTTTGGATTTCAGGCACCAACCCTCGTATGTAGTGCTCGATTCTCTTATGTGTCTCATTAACCATTCCTGGACACAATGTGGCCAGCTCATGAGTACGAGTTGTGTAAGCCTCAATTTCTGAACCCTTCATCTTGAGCTGCCAGAATTCCATCTCCAACTTTTGCACCTCATTTCGAGGACAGTACTCCTCGATCATCATATCCTTGAACTCATTCCAGGGGAGTCCATTTGCCATCGCTTGTCCAAGCATCTGGACTTGCGCGTTCCACCATGACAGGGCCAGCACCTCCAATGTCCCGGTGGCATACTTTACTTGATCCGCCGGTGGACAGTTACATTTGGAGAAAACGGACTCAGTCTTCTCAAACCAGCGTACAAGCCCTACAGCACCCTCTGTACCGCTGTAGGTGTGTGGTTTGCAGTCCATGAAGGACTTGTATGTACACACTGGTGGTCCTGTTTTAACACAACACACGTTAATCAAACATCCCCTATAGTTATAAAGGATATCAGATTTGTTTTTCTATACTGTTTACCTGCTGGCTGACCCGCATGGGGCAGCAGCCACTGCCGCCTGAACATGCTCATTAATTAGAGCAGCCAATTCCGCAGGAGTCATGTTAATAGCACCACCACCCTGTTCTCTGGTGCCACGTCCACGTCCGCGTCCACGACCACGTCCACGTCCACGTCCACGAGCGTCCATTCTTTTCACTTTATATTCACAATACAATAATGAGTAACATCATACACATTTAACTCATTGAAGCGTAGTAAACAGTAAATGAAAGAAATAACGTATCATCACAACCACAACATTCATAAACAAAAATAATAACCAAAGTAAATAAATTGCAATAAGTCACAATGTATTTAGCAATGTCAAAATTGAAGTTTTGTCGTTCGTGTGGGGAAACAACCCTTCCCACATAGGTTTCAAAAAGAAAACACTACGTAGTCTAAGTCATATAAAGAAGTCAATCGACAATGTCTGACCCATCACTATCATCCTCCATCTCCTCCGGTTCCTCTTCCTCGGGTCCCTCCTCGGGATCCTCCTCATCCTCAGAGTCTGCGGCAGGAGCAGGAGCTATAGCAATCTGGAGTGCTGCTAGTTGAGCTTCTAGAGTGGCAATCCTATTATCGGCTATGGCGTCCCGCTGTTCACGAGCAGTCACGCGTCCTTGGAGTGCCATAACACCATCTTGCATATGGTGACAACCGTTCAGCGTCTTCCCGTGTTCTTCCTTGAGTTCGTCTAATTGGATGTCTCAGGTTGTACACCTCTTGCTGTAGTGTACAGACATCACCCGTGAGTCGTCTCACACGATGCTGTCAGTGTATCCAGTGCAGCCATTAGTGCAGCAATCAATTGCTCGTTGGACTGCGCGTTCGTGGGAGTGAAAACATGGGTTGATTGGCATTGTTCCTAGTCCTTGGCTTTAGGACAGGTACGCGTTCTCTAAACATGATGTGGTCAACAAACCTAGGATAAGAACGCCAGTCACGCGGGGGGGTCACGCTTCATCAACGCGAATGGTTGATCCCAGTCAATCTCCTCTCTGGGATAAGCCAGTCTGGGCCAATCGAATCCATCATCAGGTACAGGTGCGGGAGGTGGGGATTCAGATCGTGTAGGTGATTCGGGTCGTTTACCCGAAGCTCTTGAAGACGATGCCATGCTGCAGATAATGTGATGTGTATGCCAATGAGTGTACAGTCGATGGAACAAGAAACAGGTAACTAACTAACTGTGCGGTTATAGTCTAGTGTGTATGCAACCTAGTTCCCTATAACCAATGGCTCTGATACCAATCTGTCACACCCTCAAAATCCACTTGCGGAGTTTTACCGCGAGGCGTGTGAACAAACCAGGATCACAGTCAATAGTTACTCAGAACGACTCTATATGCCATAACAACAAAATCAACCAAAATACAACGTTAAATAATGCGGAAGCGTTTTTGAAAACACCCAAGTCAATAAAGTATAACTTATGGCAAAACAAGTGCCAAACCAAAAAGTAAACCATAATTGTTAAAATGTCACATTGTCTTGAAGCATAATGTCTTAAATGAAGTGAACCGTGCAGTGCTCCTATGGCAAGCAAGTTAAGGACCTGAGAAAAGCATACTAAATGTCAACACATAGGTTGGTGAGTTCAAGAGTTTGTGTTCAATAAACATATAAACAGTTGCGATAAATATAAGCAGTGTATGGTAATAGATAGCTAGTCTATTATCAACAAATATTATACATAGTGATTTTGCAATTGAAGCTGACTGTGATAGTTGTTGCCTCCTGTCACGACTTACCATGTCGTGACAATGATCAATAGGACAAATTGCACCCGGTTGACCTCGAGTCACACAGGTGGGGCTCGTCAGACCCAGTAGTACTACCCAAGTTTCCCCGCTATTAATATTAACAATTCAAAAGTGTGAGGACTTTTCTCATGGTAAACAACACTATATTAATATTATACACAACTTAAATCATAAAAGCGTTCGTATAAATACCAGTATGCTATCTCCCCCAAAAGAGATTAAGTAAAGAGTGGGGCATGAACTCACCTGATGTATGCAAGGTACTTAGGGTTATTTTGAGAAACGAGAGGATAGCCAACCTTCACAGGTTACCTAGATCATGTGAGTACATAAGTACGTGTAAATAAAAGACATGTGAAACCCTAATCATACCAAAATCAAAGACTCAAGCTTCCAGACAAATAGACACGTTTGACCTAGTTGACCCGTTTGACCCGTTGGTGACATTATGAGTTATAATTCAAAAAAGCCAATGAGCACATACAACATACATGATAAGCATTCAAACAGTATCATACATATGCTATATCAACCAGGTGTATCACCTAGATCATCATACAATCAAGTACTATACAAGTCATGCGAATCTAGCACATTAACATAACCTTAGCTACAATACAACTAACATGTCATACAAGGTTCAACCATTCATCACATGCCATGTGAAGCCACTCACGACTTCACATCCTAAACCCTGCCAATCCTACTAAGTAGGGGCCTCAGATCCGCACGCGTGTATAATGATCACAACCAAATTCTTTAAGCATATACATTGCATCACAACATCACAACAATCAATTACCAGACCCAAGCATGATGTCCTACTACTACACAACATCCAAACCATACATGATTACCAATTCCAATTATCACCCATGATCATCCAAACATGCCATACAACTAATTTAACACGTTCTATTACACTAGGATCCATCCTTGAACATATTAGCAAGTTCCTATCATCTCAAACATGATCACAACATCATACTTCAACATCTACAAATAAAGTTTCCCTTTTGGGAAAGAATGTCCAAAATCTATCAAACATCCAAGGTATGCATGAATTCATCAATATATACCAATTCAAGCTCATACTAACATCTAAACATGATCAACAACACTAAACACTCAATCCAACAATCTTCATAAACAAAAGTTTCTACTTTTGGCAAGCTATGATCAACATCATCAAATTAAAGATTTCTAGCATTCATAATATCAATCTAGCATCTAATTATCATCATGAACCCATCCATAACATCAATCCATCAATAATTCAACATTTCATGCAAATAAAGTTACTATTATTAGTAACCTATGAACATCAACACCAAATCATCAATTCTTGCAAGATCCATGATTCCTAACATTCATACAACTATAATCATCATACATTCATCAAAAAAGATCAATCATACAAAATCCAGAATTCGAATTAGGGTTTGACTAGGATTAAAGTCTATGAACAATGCATCAAAATCCAATCTTTCTTCCATAATCGACGTTAACTAACATGCATACAACCTAACTAAGATATTAACATCATCAATTACCAAAATTCAGCACCATATCATCAAATCGAACTACAAGTCTCGGCCGAAAAATCACTTGAACAAACCAAACTAACCTTTAATTCGCGTGTATACTTGTGAATGGAGATCCAATTGTTTCTAGCACTTGAAATCGATTACTTAAATGATGTTTTGCTAAATTTTGAGGCTGATTTCGAATGGGGGGAGGGTGTTGAAGGATGTTCGCGGCCGAACGAATGGGTGGATTAGGGTTTGGGTTTGTTTTATTAATTTTAATTTACATATTTACCCTTTTAACCCTTGTAATTGTATTTTATAAAAACTAAGCTTTAAACTCTTTGTAAAGTGTTTTTAACTTCATAATATAAAGATATAAACTTATAAAATTTATTACATATTTATCTTTGCAAAAACACAAGACATACGAAAAATAGGCACGTTTCCGCGTTACGCGATAAATTCTTTAATTAACCGTTTATAATGTGTAAACACATAAACATAACCCAATACTCACATAATCACTTAGATTCACATCAAATTAACATTATTCATTATTATTAGGTCACCAACGTTCAACGACAACTAGTGTGTGCTCACGACACGTGTTTACAAGACTTAACGGAACTAACGGAGTTTGATAACGGAAATTTACCGGATGTCACAGATGCTACATCAATTCATAAGCAGCTCCTCTAGCATCAGAAGGACCCATCTTGCCTTGGAACACATACAACATCCGAATAGATGGCATGTAATTAGAGATCAGGCATTGAGGATGTCTACACATGGCAAGACATGTTCAATCTGCCTCTGCATGATCTCTTTGATATGAGAGAAACTTTTGAGAGTCTGAGTGATCCTGATCATCTCATGAGAAAAGGATGGTAATCATTATAATGAGGACGTTGTATTTGAAGTCTTCAAAGTGTTTTGGTAGCATCACCCTAGGGGGAGTTTGTAAGGATACATGTTAAGGCTGATGCAACTCAAACACTTCAAGTCTCCTGCATGCTGCACAAGTGCATTAAAGAAGAATGCTTCGGAAGTTTCACATATGCAATAAAAATATTCTAAGTGTGAAATCTTTCGAAGCTAAGACTAATATCTTCCGAAGCCAAAGATGAAGCCTTTCGAAGCTTTAGAGACAAAGTCTTCCAAAGGCAACACTTGAAGACAGATTTCTTCCGAAGACTTTTAGTATACATGCTTTATCTGATGTACTTTACATAAAGTTGGACCCATTTTCGCTGTAACTATGTAAAGTCACCAACTTGCATGAGGTGGTGAAAAGGTCCATGCTTTAAGTAATTGTACATTGAGGTCTTGAGTCTGTAACTTTCTACTTCATGTACTTTATCCTTTTTTGTAATATATTAAGATGTGAGCTATGGCATGTTATAGTCACAAGTCAAAAGGCAATCTGTCTTTTGACTATATAATTGATTTTGTGTTGTGTCTAGTCAATTGTATCCAGCTGGCCTTCAAATTATGGCCGGCTCTAGAATGTAGTATATGTATCTCAAGTACTTGTAACTTTTCTTTATGCTTTGTAACACCTGTAAAAGAACTTGAGAAGATAATATGCTGCAATCTTGAAAGCCATCTCCTTGTGTATTTTGCTATCTTGTTCTGTCTTTTATTTACCTGTGTTCTTTGTATCATCTCTTGTGGTTAATTCAGTCTCACTGTTAGATTAGTCTAGTTAATCTTCTTTTTGTGTTGTTGTGTTGTAAGTGACTACCCTTCATCGGTCCTATATATATATATATATATATAATAAATTATCAGGTTCACAAATATTTATACAAAAAGTATCTCAAGGATGGTACCAGTTTATTTGAAAGCAACATATTACATCGTCGCTAATTAAATAAATTCAAGATTTTTCGCCAATCTTTAAGTATTAGATCACGCAATTAAGGATAAAACGTCATGATTCATCCTGCCAACTACTAGTCTATTATTATTATTTATTTAATTATTTGTTAATTATTAAAAAGGTTATTTAAACCTGAAAATTGAAAACGTCATGGAAAAGGTTGGCCTCAAGAATGAATGAATGATTATATAAATACAGAAAAGTCATACCACTTTTATATGAAGGTAATCAAGGTATAGGAAAAGGTCATACAGTTTTTCTAGATTGCCTATAAGAAATATACTATTGCACTAACCGGATGTTAAAAGCATCAAGAAATTATTAATCTACGGGTAAACGTTGTTAATGGTACTATTATACTATCTTTTATTTTTATATTAAACTACTGTAACTATTTATACAATTAATCTAAAACTGCGCCTAGTAAAATAATTGTGACTGAATTATTCACATGTTCATTTGAGAATGTAACACAAATATTTATACTATATATAAAAATATGAGATGTGTATTTTAAAATCTATAAAATTAAAAATAATTATTTTACTCGATACATAATATAAAACCACTGTTGAGGGTAACATAGTATTTATAAAATTATTTAAATATTATCCCTTATAATTAGTTACATAATAATCTTACATTCACTGTAACTTATATAAAATTTTACATTATCTACACATAAATAAAAAAACTAAATTTGTTTATTTCAGTTATGTCGTTAATCTATCATGTTTAAAACTTTTTAAGACTATAATTATAAACTATATTTTTAACTGTTTTGGTGTAAATTTTTTGTTAAACCGATTTGTATTTTGTGAGTTACAATAAGTTAATGTATAAATGTACAAGTTGTCATTTAAAATCCATTTATTTGGTGTTTTAAATTTTAATTTATAAAATATAATAAACTTTTATAAAATTACAACAAGAATAACAAAAATTAAAAACACGTATCGGACGTAAAATGTTGTTACGTCACATTGCGTGGGACCTTCTAGTTGTAGATAAAGACCCTTGAATTTGCATTTCATATGTTCGAGTAAACAATGAGGTACAACACCTAAATAGAGGTACACCTTAACCTAGGGTTATAGTGAAAATTAGTTTAGTCTAAAACACAAACATAATTGTGAGTTTGACATATGTTTTTCTATTATTTTAATTAGTAGGACTAGTCATTGTATTGTATACGTTCATTGTATCATATATTTTATATAATTAGTTATGTGTTTTAATAATTGTGTTTTATTTTTTAGATTTATTTGTGTTACTTTGTCATTGTTTTTACAGAATATAAACTTGTTATCATCATTGTTTTTATAAAGTACACTGTGATATTTTAATCAATATATTTTCTCAAAACTTATACTGTTGATGATAATATATTGTGTTATTTTTGTTATTATTTTTTAATTTTGTACATAAATTTATTTTTATCTACCATATGTTTTTATAATGATGTTATTTTATCATTGTATTTTTTAAAAGTTATAGTGTACAAAATAACACAATAACAATCAAAAGACACAAAGAGATATTGTGTTTTTGTCATTATTTTTAATGTATTAGATAAAATTTATTATTGTATTTTACATGTTAAATATACACAAAAATGTTATTCTATCATCATATTTATATTATACTAATTAACTATCTCTCTATGCATAATGGATTTCCAAAAAAAATAACTTTTCATTTGTAACACAATGGTTTTCATATGTTACAAAATAACCTTCTAAAATTAAATTATTTTTTACCTTCAACCCAAAATATTGATCTTTTGCAATTTAATCTTACAAATTTTATGCTTTCAACTTTGATGCTTTCTGTTTTTCATATTTTGTAAATTTCCATCTTACGTTTGTTCTAGGTTCATATGTAAAGGTACTTAGTTATAGTCTAGGTCATTCCATTTCTAATAACTTAATTCTCTATAACCATGGCTCTGATACCAATCTATCACACCCCGACCGATGGCGGAATCATCGGGGCGGACGAATGGGAGACGATTGCTCATAGCACATGAAACTAATTAAGTTGAAATATTATTAAGTGTCAATATTCAATAAACATTACAAGACAAATAAGATAATTACAATACAAAAACATCAAACAATGAAATAACATCTTAAGTTAAACTAGGTCCAAGTAATATATGAGCACGAAGAGAAATCCACAAGAACTAAACCTGAAACATGATAAAAATAAAATGTCAACTAAAAAGTTGGTGAGTTTCCAAGGTTTTCATACATAATATAATAAGGTTACTAGTAGCAATTCATGTCATAGGTTATAAGTTAGTAAGGTTATAGAACACAGATCGTTACAACCAAACCTCGACTTGATTACAAGTATATAAGATTGACTAAGTGTATTTGGTTCACATGATGAACAAGCATACGTCATCAAGAGTCGGCAATACATCGACTTTAGCACCAAATAGGCTTGTCAGACCTAAAGATCTAAGACGTCGCCAGGCTAGCAATAGTTAATGATTGTAAACAAACTATGTATCTCATATAATCACTTACAACACACAATAACCATGACAAAATATGAATTGCAAGTGCTTTACAAGTCTAAACGTTTACAAGTGCATTATGTATAAGTAATCATGTTTCACCCCAAAATAGTGTGAAATAAAGTAAAAAGGGGGTAAGGAAACTCACAAGAGATACAAGGTGATGATAAGAATTTAAGCGAGGCTCCAATAATTTTCTGTGACAAGTTACCTAAACGTATTGATTCTAATATGAGGTTCAATAATAAGGTTAATGATTTGACGTGAACTAGGGTTTCAAGTAAACTTTGGGGTTTTGATAATTAACTTTAAATAAAATAATATAACCAATCATATTTTGATTCCATAAAGATGGAATAAGTCAATTAATAATTATGACTTAAAACGATATGAATTATTAGTGAAATTGAATAATAAATATCACTTAAATATTAATAATAATGGATTAAGAAATAGTTGATTATTAAATAAATAATTAATCTAAAAAATTATTTAAAACTTAATAAAAAATAATTGGATAATTAATTATCTAATTGCCTTGCAAAATAATTTAAAAGTATTTAAATTTGATCTATAATGTTTTTTTTAACATTTGAGTAATTATTATAAGGTTTCATAATATTAAAACCTTTCAATAAAATAAGAATCAAGATTTTATATAATTTAGAAGTTTTAAGATTTAAGTAAAGATTTTAAAATAGTTTTTGATACGATTGGTGGTCGATTTTGATCATGACTCAAGTTCGATTCCTGGTCGCGAAGATTTGTGAACGGTTTAACCGGATGTTTTGATACGATTGGGTGGTCGCCGGAGTGGTGGTCGGACATTGGCCGGAACCAATCGACGGGAGAAGAAGAAGGAGTTTTTTTTTTAATTATAGTTACACTTTTGGTCCCTCATGTTTGTCTTGTTTAAGATTTTATGTAAAACCTTTAATTTAAGTTTTAAAATCTACAATTTAAACCCTTCATCTTTTAAAACCCAAATTATTTAAGACTTATATACTTTATTAGTTTTGTAGGAACTTTTTAATAAAATATAATTATTTCTTTTAAATTAGACCCATAAATGATAATTAAAACTTTATAAACTTATAAAGCTTTACTTTATAAATTATAAAATTATTATATATTGCTTAAATGGTTTAATATTTTAAATAAAGCAAGAATTTCTTTGTTGCTTACATTTATGATCTATATGATTCACTAGAGTAAATAAGTTTAATAAGAAAACTTTATATCATATGAATGTTTAAATGAGTTAGGTTTGGGTTTATAATCTTAAAAAAATAGCGGATTATTTATAAAAACTATTTTAAAATCTTTACTTAAATCTTAAAACTTCTAAATTATATAAAATCTTGATTCTTATTTTATTGAAAGGTTTTAATATTATGAAACCTTTATAATAATTACTCAAATGTTAAAAAAAACATTATAGATCAAATTTAAATACTTTTAAATTATTTTGCAAGGCAATTAGATAATTAATATCCAATTATTTTTTTATTAAGTTTTAAATAATTTTTTTAGATTAATTATTTATTTTATACTCAACTATTTCTTAATCCATTATTATTAATAATTAAGTGATATTTTTATTCAATTTCACTAATGATTCATATCGTTTTAAGTCATAATTATTAATTGACTTATTCCATCTTTATGGAATCAAAATATGATTGGTTATATTATTTTATTTAAAACTTAATTATCGAAACCCCAAATTTTACTTGAAATCCTAGTTCACGTCAAATCATTAACCTTATTATTGAACCTCATATTAGAATCAATACGTTTAGGTAACTTGTCACAGAAAATCGTTGGAGCCTCGTTTAAATTCTTATCATCACCTTATATATCTTGTGAGTTTCCTTGCCCCCTTTTTTACTTTATTTCACAATATTTTGGGGTGAAACATGATTACTTATACATAATGCACTTGTAAACGTTTAGACTTGTAAAGCACTTGCAATTCATATTTTGTCATGGTTATTTGTGTGTTGTAAGTGATTATATGATATACATAGTTTGTTTACAATCATTAACTATTGCTAGCCTGGCGACGTCTTAGATCTTTGGGCCTGACAAGCCTATTTGGTGCTAAAGTCGATATATTGCCGACTCCTGATGACGTATGCTTGTTCATCATGGGAACCAAATACACTTAGCCAATCTTATATACTTGTAATCAAGTCGAAGTTTGGTTGTAACAATAATGTGTTCTATAACATTACTAACTTATAACCTATGACATGAATTGCTACTTGTAACCTTATTATATTATGTATGAAAACCTTGGAAACTCACCAACTTTTTAGTTGACCTTTTATTTTTATCATGTTTCAGGTTTACTTGTGGATTTCTCTTCGTGCTCATATAGGACTTGGACCTAGTTTAACTTAAGATGTTATTTCATTCTTTGATGTTTTTGTATTGTAATTATCTTATTTGTCTTGTAATGTTTATTGAATATTGACACTTAATAATATTTCAACTTAATTAGTGCCATGTGCTATGAGCAATCATCTCCCATTCGTCCGCCCCAATGATTCCGCCGTCGGTCGGGGTGTGACAATTTTGCAAGTTAACACGACATAAATGATTCACCAATTTTATGTTTCGCTTTACGTTCCATGCTAAATATTACGAGTTAACACAACACAACATGCGTATGTGGTTTATCGTTTTTACGTCTATTTTCTCCTCTAGTAGGTTTGTCGCAACGCGTGAGTCTTAAATCGACATAGTTATATTTTTATATATTTTATGCTTTTGTCTTATTTTTTCGTATTAAAACATTACAATTTCAGTGTTAATGGTCATTAATGGTGGTTTGATATTGGTATTATTTTGTATAGTTTTACGCCCTCACAATGCGGGGAGCTTAATTCTAGTAAAAATCCATGTTCAATTTTGAATTATATATGTTTCATTTTGAAATACTAGTTTTGTAGTAAAATTTATCATTTAAAAAAACACAATAGTATTAAAAAAACTTAATAAATAACAAAAATACATAATTAATTGTACTAAAGATACAATGACTAGATATAAGCTTAAAAATAAAAGTTTGTTTTTATCTTTTTATATAAAAATACTATACTCGTTTTATAGATAAAAATGCTTATTTTTATGGTGTAAATTTTATATAAAATAATAATGTCGTACATAAAAATTATTAACGTTATAAAAAAATGGTTTAACTTACAAAAAGTCAACAAAATAGATATTTCTAAAACACCACTCTAATAAAAATTTTCTCACAACTTAATCTCAACCCATTAATTAAAAATATGACTAGTTGAGATTACTTCTTTATTTTAAACCTTTAATACCACAAGTAACTATTATAGCTTACACCGTCAAGTAAAGAAACTAATCAGTAACTAAATAAAATGTATTATATATAAGGACATGTCTCAAAATAGAATGCATCATTTGTTAATATTGAACTATTACCAAAACCAAAATATATGACATATCCTTGTTCGTAAAACTGGCAACAAAACTAATATTCATAGTTAGTTAGGAACATAAAAAAAGTTTGTTAAAATATATACACATGCATTATGTAATCTAATCCGTTACCCTGAGCAATAATATTGTCCTATGGCTTTGGCCAAAACTCTTGCTCCATTTAATTACCAAATCCGTTGCCCTGAGTTACTTAATTATTCTTAATCCTCATATATAATTGCAATCGTGACTTACGGAACAAGTATCAAATATCTAAAGTGAACAAAAACCAAATACTTTAATTATATATATTAAATACTAAATTTGTTATGCATTATTGGTTGTACCATTTGATTAATGCTTTGTACTCATCTTTTGTCTCTTTTTCGGTCTAAATTTTCTAAGTTAACATACCGCATCGTGCGTGTGTAGTTCAACATTTTTACATCTATTTTTTTATCATTTAACAGCATTGTGGTAATGCGTTGGTCTTAAATTGACTTACTTCTTGTTTTAGATGATTTAAGTTTTGCCAGCGTGGTTCAATTTCTATATCTACATTTTGATCTGTTTTATTTGTTTCTTTTTTATTATGAGATTTCTCAGTGTTTGTGGTTGACGATGCTGTCATTGATGCTGTTTGAATGTTTTAATGCCCCCATTAAAAAAAACTCAAGAAACTTAATACTAGTATATATTAATTAGCAACTTAAAGTATATATTAATTGATGTATTATAAACATTAAAGGTTGTAAGTATCTTTTTTACTTTCAAGTTGTTATTTTAAACCTAATACTTTTACATCTTTTATATTTTAATTCCTATAACTTACCACTTTCTTCTTTGGTTACTTATACTTTTTATCTTTACAAATTTTCTGTTTTACAGTTGCGTCTGATTTTTGAAAGTTAACACATCGTATGGTTCAACATTGCTACGAAATTTTTTTTCGTTTAACATCCCCATCACAACGTGAAGGCCCTAGACCAACTTATTTGTTGTTTTTAGTGTTTTACATTTCATGTGCATGGTTTAACGTTTAATTTCCATTCGATTTAATTTATCTTTTTATACGAACTTTTTCAGTGTTGGTGATCGTTAATAGTGATTTACCAGTTGTGTTATTTGGTAAAGTTTTTACACCGACGTCATAACACGAACAAGTATTTTTTTAGAAAAAACACATCCAACTCTTGAAACGCTTGCAATTGCAAATACTGAAATTGGAAACTTCAGGGCTCAGGCCTAAAGTAAAATTCAGCAAGAACTTGGCCCAACTCCATATATAATATTAAAGTTAAGGAAGCATTTTTAGCCCAGAAGATGAGCCCCATTCACTTAATCACTTTGAATATGTTCCCCCATATCTGGTCCATATGGAAAAAAACAT
Source organism: Flaveria trinervia (assembly GCA_025506515.1). Lineage (NCBI taxonomy): Eukaryota > Viridiplantae > Streptophyta > Magnoliopsida > Asterales > Asteraceae > Flaveria > Flaveria trinervia. The sequence goes on from CM046444.1 coordinate 101,618,364, forward strand.
GAAGGGGAGCCCAACCCAATCAACTTATTTAATATTACGATGTGAGCCATTAGTCATCAGCGTCCAGTAGATGTGCACATATAGGTTAATTCAAAATAATTGTTTCTGTTAATAAGAACTACTTGTTTTTAAGAGAAAATAAATTAGTTTTTAAAATAATTGATTAGAAAATAAATTAGTTTTTAAAATAATTGATTATGTTAAGGGAAGGGTTCAAATATAAATTATTTTAAAACTAACAAGTGTAATAATATTAAAAATGTCGGTCTTTTTTTAGCTATACATTATTAAATAATCATTTACCACTAAATATATATTATAAACTTAAAACACTCTATTTTCTTTTATGTTTGTTATATTTAAAAACTACGAAGCATCGGTTCGTCACAAAAAAAAACATAAAATATGAGATTATTGATGTATTTTATACATAACAATCATCCCTAGTCTCTTCGTTCTCTGTTATGTATATGTGTTCAAAATAGAGTTCAAGTACACGTCGTAAGCAGTGCTCGATTGAGGTTGACGGTTATGACATATACTTCAATATTCACATTAATTTATAAAGAGAACAGAGAGTGTTTTAGTCTATGCACAAATAGGTAATTTAAAATAATAATTTCTGTTAATAGCGGAACTACTTAATTTAAGGGAAAATAAATTAGTTTTTAAAATAATTGATTAGAAAATAAATTAGTTTTTAAAATAATTGATTATGTTAAGGGAAGGGTTCAAATATAATTATTTTAAAACTAACAAGTGTAATAATATTAAAAATGTCGGTCTTTTTTTAGCTATACATTATTAAATAATCATTTACCACTAAATATATATTATAAACTTAAAACACTCTATTTTCTTTTATGTTTGTTATATTAAAAACTACGAAGCATCGGTTCGTCACAAAAAAAACATAAAATATGAGATTATTGATGTATTTTATACATAACAATCATCCCTAGTCTCTTCGTTCTCTGTTATGTATATGTGTTCAAAATAGAGTTCAAGTACACGTCGTAAGCAGTGCTCGATTGAGGTTGACGGTTATGACATATACTTCAATATTCACATTAATTTATAAAGAGAACAGAGAGTGTTTTAGTCTATGCACAAATAGGTTAATTTAAAATAATAATTTCTGTTAATAGCGGAACTACTTAATTTAAGGGAAAATAAATTAGTTTTTAAAATAATTGATTAGGTTAAGGGAAGGGTTCAAATATAAATTATTATAAAACTAACAAGTGTAATAATGATTAAGATGTTGATGCTTGTCTTTTTATCAAAATTAGATTTTGGCAAAATTGGTAATATTCCTCCTATTCCAGTTTCACATTTTTTTAAACTTTATAATTTCTACATACAATATTATAAAAACAAGTATTTTCTATTTTTTAAACACTTATAGTGTTGAAATAAAAAATGGTTTTTTAACTCATTGTTTAATTTCGTCAGTGTATTGTGTAAGTTTCAGAATTGATGAGGATTACATAATTATTTAGTGAGGAATACAAAATGAACTTGAAAATAAAGCGTTTACATTTTAAATTATTATGTTATTCGAAAATCATCATTGTAAAAAAACATAATACGTAACATAATGGTCAACTTTAGTCATAATGAATAATACAATGACATGCACTAGACTCGATGATTAACAATAGACATAATGAGTTGCTTGAAAAGAATTACACAGTGACATGATTAGTTTACATAATGAACTAAAAAAACGTAAAAAAATACATTTTGCATTGTGTTAATTGAAAATTATTGTTTTGAAAAACACAAGCATAACACACTAGTCAACATTAGACACAATGGGTAACATAATGATCAACACTAGAGTTCATAACAAGCAATAAACATAATGAGTTGTTTGACGAGTATTATACAATGATCTAATTAAAATTTCACAATGAACTAGATAAAATGTAAAAAAAAAAGATTTTTAGCATTCCGTTATTTGAAAATCACCATTTTAATAAACACAATAGTTAAATATGGCACAATAGGTAACACAATAACTAGCACTAAACTTAATGATTAGTAATAAACACAATGAACTACTTGATAAAGATTACATAATGACCTGATCAGGATTACACAATAAATTAAAAAACGTAAAAAACTTATATTTTAGTATTGTGTTATTTGAAAATCATCATAATGGTAAGCATTAGCCAAAATGGTCTAATAAATATTACACAATAACCTGATATTATACAATTAGCTGTGAATATTGCATAATGAGCTGAAATCATTTGAAAAAAAATTGTTTTCCACGTTTCAAAATTATAGGCTTTTAAAATTTTTAAAAACACTTTGTTTTTATGGTGTAATTTAAAAAAATAACTTTGCATCTAAAATTTACGAGCATTTAAAAAATTGTGGAAGTTGAAAACGTGGTTAAAATTAAAATATCTTTGACTTATCATTTAAAGTTTCAACTATTTACAATTATAGCATCAAATTTTCTTAACCCATAAATCTAATATCTAATGGATAATAATATTGCTAACCCCTTTTAGTTTTTTTCTCTATTTTTACAATAAGCCCACCCTTAGAATAATAATCAGTTTTGGGGCATTGAAAAACCTAACTTGTTTAATTGGTTAGGTTATTAACTAAATCAAATAACCGGTTATATTAAAAATGCTGGTCCTTTTTTAGCTATACATTATTAAATAATCATTTAACACTAAATATATATTATAAAGTTAAAACACTTTATTTTCTTTATGTTTGTTATATTTAAAAACTACAAAGCATCGATTCGTCACAAAAAAACATATAAAATTTTAGATTATTTATTTATTTATACATAACAATCATCGCTAGTCGTCATCGTTCTTTGTTATGTGTATGTGTTCAAAGTAGAGTTCAAGTACACGTCGTAAGCAATGCTCGATTCAGGTTGACGGCTATGACATATACTTCAATATCCACATTAATTTTTAAAGAGAAAATAGAGTGTTTTAGTCTGTGCACAAATAGGTTAATTTAAAATAATAGTTTTTGTTAATGACGGAACTACTTCTTTTAAGGGAAAATAAATTAGTTTTTAAAATAATTGATTAGGTTAAGGGAAGGGTTCAAATATAAATTATTTTAAAACTAACAAGTGTAATAATGATTAAGATGTTTGTTAGGACCTGGTATTTGAACGAAATACCTGGAGATTAGCGTGTATACCAGATCAAATAGTGCGGAATCCTATTTGATTGGCGATACAATCAGTGAGAACACACGAAGAATCAATAAGAATTGAAACTAACGTTAGAAATCGATTGGAAATCGATCTAATGTGTTCTATGAACTTGGAGAACGAATTAGGAGGTTTCTGGACGGCTAGGGTACGTCTGGAATCGTAATTGATCGAGTATGCTTATTTTTCACGAATTGAGTTGTATTTATAGGTTGGTATTATTCAATCGTGCGACTGAACCATTAGTATGGTTTAGTCGTGCGATTGAACCATGCGGTTGATTCATTCGCACGACTGAGTGTTCAGTCGTGCGACCGAGCCAATCTTATGTTACAATCATACGACTAATCCAGTCTCCTGGTTCAGTCGTGCGACTGAGTCATTCGTATGAAGGTGTTCATGCTTATGGTCCATTCGCATGGGCCATTCGCATGATAACTTCATTATTTTAAGTTTGAATGTATTAATTAGTAAACATTATATGTAAACATTCAACCAATCACTAACCTAATTAATTAATTTAATATCAACTTATTAATGAAATATTAATCATTACAAATCACAAACACCCAATATCATTTCATTAATCATATTAAATTACACCAGAATCAGATAAACAAGATCTATTACATTTCATATCATGATCTAGGGACATACATGTATCAACAAACTCCCCCTTGGACCTAGATCTCTCTAATCTCTTGTTTTCTACATAACCTCCTTGTATTTCTTGTACTTCTCCTCTGTTGTGACTCCCGTGTGAATCTCAAACGTGAAGCAGAGTCGTATAACGTTCTGGAACTGAAGAGCTTGTACAATATCTTGCGTATCATAGAACAGTGGCCACTTGTATAGCGTATATACATCACTTTCCGACAAGTTTGTAAGCCACATCGGGTCGAATACCCTGATAGTATCCATTTGTCCCTCTTTGCTTAAGACTATGACCGCTTCAGCTGTTCTCCAATCATAGTACCACCACTTAAAATGTGGAGTGAAATCCTGTGGCATTTCCCTGAGTGGGATTCTCGACATTGTGCGTGGAGGATTCCACTTCAACACTATCTTAGGCTTGCCGGTACTGGCATCAACCTCAGACCTTCTGACATACCTCGTAGGCCGTTGGGGTCTGAAGTTAACCCATCTAGTGTGGTACTCCTTCTTTAGGGCAGCCTCAAACCAGCCTGACATCTTCCTCGAGTCAGCATACAAAGGCTTTAGTTTGGCCAGCTGGTTGAGCTCAAAACCTGGTAGAGTCTTTAGATCATGTGGAAATCTAAAATACTCTATGCCCTTCTCCCTCTTAAATGCATAGACGTTAAGGTCATCAAAATATGCCCATGCTATAATCCTACCTGACACCTTATGATGTTTCTTGACTCTGTAGAGTTTGGTGTAGGAATCCTTCTTTGGTGTAGTACGTTGGGCTCTAACTTCTTCAAAACATGCAGCCCACCTAGCCTTTCGAATGTCAACATCATTATTTGAGGCTTGGGATGTGTCTTCTGCTTTCTCTGTTTCTTGCTCCATATTGTTCAACACCTCAATAGTATCGCTGACAAGGGATTCACCCAGATTGGGGACCACATTACCCTCATTGTCAGCGTACTGAGGGTACTCCTCGGCAGTGACATCTTCGATCTCTACATCATCAAAATCGTTGAACTCTTCGTCACTAGTCGAATCACATGTTGGAGCATCTTTTACTATTTCATCTGGATTTAGCTCGAAAAGCTCTGCGAGTTGCTCATTTGATAAGTCATGAATTATTTCCCCTTCTTCAGGGGTATAATTCACTGAACTCCTGACTATCCCTTGCAGATAAAGAATCATGGTTAGCTGAGACTTGACCTGCTGAAGGGGAGCAACGTCAAACTCATCTCTTTGGTAATTTTGATCTGTTTGATTTAAACATTTCACACATAAATCATTAGTAATTCATCAAACAGAAAGGCATTAAAGTAATATAAACATTAAGTACATTGTGTTCAATTACATGATTCAAATACAAAAGAAGATAAATACATAATCATCTAATCTTTACTTTTTCTTGTATCAAGGTTTCATCACTTGAAGGGGCAGAGGTAGAGGCTGATTGATCTTGTCTGTTCTTAGTCCTGTTCTCTTGACCTGTAGCAGGGCCGATGCAGGTGCATCCCCTCTTTCTGCTTCTTCATCATCGTCACTCTCTTCATCTTCATCCACATCATCATCATCACTATCATCACCATCTCCCTCTTTAATCTTCAGAGGCTCATCTTTAGATCCTTTAAGTTTGAGCATGATGGTCTTCTTAGCATTCTCCAACTCTTTAATTTTCTTAGCAGAAGTGACTCTATGCTCTTGGAGTTGGGCGATCTCGAGGCTCTGAGCAGCCATTTGCTGGGCCTGCTCCGAGATCTGATGCGGCTACACAGCAGTGTGAGATCTGCAAGCTGTCGGATCTGTGTAGTCTTCTCTTCATCAGCAGCTAACAGTCGCATCACCATACGGTTTAGCGCTAAAAGCTGGTCCTCTACTCCAAATTGAGGTAGATGAGATCCATATATATGTGCGGGATCAGATGAGGGTCCTGATTGGTGGCTAGTGGTGGTGGTGGTTGTGGTAAAGATAGGGTTGGGTCTGTGAGATATTGGAGGTGATGTAGGAGTGAAAGATATGGTGGTGGTGGCATATTTACAGTGGTGGGAGGTGTGGTAGTGGTAGTTGTGGTGGCTGTGGTGGCTGTGGTGGCTGTGGTGGTGGATGGTGTGGCTGTAGAAGTGGTAGGGATGGTGGTAGATGTAGTGGCTGTGGTGGGTACGAAGGTGAGTCTTCTTCTTCTGGCCGTGGGGCTGAGCCATCCATTTCTTCCTCGATCCAGTCGAGGTGGATGCTCCCCCTAGAACACGACTAGTAGACTCAGGAGCATAGCTGGGATCTACAGTCGTCTTCCTGAATCCCTGGGGCGTTCACCAACCGCCTGGAGTCCATACTCGGTGGGAACAACCTTGCTTCCCACGGTCCTCGTCAAGGGCTCCTCATCTGACTCTTCTTCCTCCTCACCAGGTATGAAGTCCTGGTGGAAGCCTGCAGACTCAGCTATGTCGCCTGTTGGGGCAGACACTGGGGTATAACATCTGAAGCTGTGCCCCTCGTTGGAGCAGGCATATCATCCCCAACATCCCAACTATCATCATCATCTGAATCATGCTCTAGGAGCGACAACCTCTCATCATCTGAATCACTATCATCATGACGCCATTTTTGTCTACCTGGTGCCACATATCGTTCATTTGCCAGATGGCTGATCAACCTTTTTACCTGGGGCTTTACCTGCTTGCCCTGATACACTCTCATGCGACCCAAAGTCGTGTCATCCATAACCTCTAGGGCAACCGCATCATGTTTCTCCTTGGGAAGTAATGGCAGCTTCTCGTTAAAGATCAGCTGCAGAAATCTGGTCTGACAGGTCATCAAACCCACCAGATACGAGAAGATCATGCTCGAGAAGCTGAAGGGGTGGTTTGCACCAGTGCCACATAGGCATTCTGAATCTGGTCTGACAGGTCATCAAACCCACCCCTTCGAGAAGCAATACACTTCAGGATCACATGCGCCAAGTATTATACTGGGGACACAGGTTGCTCTTGTTGAGCACACCTGAGTTGATGTCCCCAGCATATTTAATCCTGAGGAAGCAACCTATGACTGTAAATGGATGTAGTCTGGTGGGTTGATCAGTATCATCCCCAAAATCAAGTACTCTCTGGATGTCAGCTGCTGTAATTTCAATGTCATGACCATGAATGGAGCTCTGTATGCTGTAAGCTCATGTGAACGATCTACGGAGGCATTTTCCCAGAAAGCCTGATGTAACGACCTGTAAGGAGTACACTGTGTGGATATGCTTTATGTATCCGAGAGCGTCGAAGGAATGCAATAATTTCTGTAAACTCGGCTCCATTCCGAGTCGTATGGTCCAAATGAGCACATATATATGCTTTGGATTTATGGACCATCTATCAGCCATTGACCTGAAACACAAGACAGAACCATTTGTAAGTCATACATTCAAAATTCAGTTCAAGGTGTATAGTTTAAATCAATCCGATACATTCGTGCGAATGAATCATGCGACTGGAGTCAGTCGTTTGTTCTTTCGTGCGACTGAGCTCGTTCGGGTGAATGAGACATGCGACTGAGTTCAATTTGCTGACTGAGTCTGCGATTGGTTCAGTCGGCCGACCGAACTCATTCGCATGGTTCATTCTGCCGATTGATCCAATCGCAAGATTCAATCGTGCGATTGGATTTCATCCGAAAGACCAATCGCATGACTCACTGCTCAATCGATTGAGGTTCGAATCTTGACCTAATTCAAGTAATTTAACATGGTTTAATGGCCCATTAGACTCACCATCTTGTCACTAATGACCTATTAAACTTAATTTTAACATTTTGCTTAGTTTAAGTAGGTTATTAGGGCATTTTTCAATCCGGTTAATGTTTCATTCGAATAACACAATTTGACTCAAGATCTTCTGATTTCTATAAGATTTAACTGCAATGTCCCTGTATACTTGTCAATCGAATGTCAGAAGATCAATAGCAATGTGAAAACACGATCTCTAGAATTTTTGGCAGAGTAACGGGAAAGAAAGCGATTTGGGTGCGATTGGGAGTCATGAGTGAAATGCGATCGACTGAGGCCCTTTAAAAACTGAACTACTTTCAATCGTTGACTGGCCTCATTCGCTCATTTCATTCGGGCGACTGAGGTTCAGTCGTGCGATTGGCCCAGTCAGTCACTTTCAGTTGGCCGATTGAGTCTCAGTCGGTCGACTGACTCATTCATGCCCTTTCATTGCTTTCTCAATTAACCGACTGAGTCTCAGTCGGTTGACTGACTCATTCGTACCCTGTCATTCGGTCGAAAGGATCATTCTTAAACGCCATTCGGTGAATGACTAATTTCATGTCCAGTCGTGCGAATGGGATCCATTCGCATGGTTGTCCATATTCATGGTCCAATCGTACGAATAGGTCACACTTAGTAGATTTTTTTGCCATTTTGAACATTTTAACTTTTTGAAATAGACATTATGAGTTTTGATCATCTCAGACATGATCATTTTTAACCAATTTAGTCACCTCAGACGTGACTGCTTTAAACTTGAAATTCATGTGGTCATCTCAGACATGACCCATTCAGTGAGTTGATCCCTTATCGATTTTCATGATGTAGTCCGGCAAACAAATTAACTAAAACGACTTGCTAAATTAGAAACTTAAACTAAAGACTAAAAATTAAGACTTTGTTTTGGCTTTTTGTGAGAGATAGAACCTAAGGTGGAAATCTACTGGATTTGGTTCCGGAATAGAAAGCTTCAACTTAGATTGACCACACCTGGACCAATTCAATTTAGAATCATACAGGCACATCAAATCATTTGGGACTTGTTATCAAAATCTTTTGATGCTCAATTCTTGGTGTTCATCCAGAGTCATTAGCAACTTTAGGAAATCATACTGGAACTCTTAGATTACCACATTGATTTGAACTTTCAAGAATTGCAGCCACAATGATTGTCAATATGTTTGTCCACTTAAATCCATACACAGACTTTTGACACAAACTGGTGATTGTTTTTGGTTTAATTATTTCAACGAACATTTGTGGATCCCACACTTATATGGTAATCAACATTCCTCAGGAGCTTTTGAGCGGTCTACGGTTATTTTTACAAGAAGAGACTATTCTTAGAGCTTTCAAGGAGAAGCCAATCCTCAGGTCAGTGCCATCGCACAACAGAGAGGCGGCAACAACAATGAATTCTAGAATATCTAGGTTATGCTTATCCTCAGGTCAGTGCCATCGCACAGCAGAGAGGCGCACAACCTATCTCCTTGTTAGAGCAGCTTAATTTTATTTTGCACCAAATGCACCAACAACATAAGTCATTAGCTTGATAGCATTTTTCTTCATTTTTTCTGGTGCTTTGCTCTATTTATGGTCATCCGCACACATTTGTGGCGTTTACATGCTCATTGCCCCTTATTGGAATATTTTGATTGTGTTAACCAGTGATAAGATGGGAGCCCACAGTCAGTTGAACCACTTAGTTTGATCTTGAGATCACCAGTCAGGTCTAATCATCTATTGTGTTGAATCTACCGATATATCAATTGTGGTCTAGCAACCTCTAGGCCTACTCTCATTGTGTTACCTTTAGAGTTACCAGTTTTTCTATCATCTTCCCTTTGATATTGCTTAGACTACACAGACTTATACTTTGAATGTTTTTGCACCTTTTCTAAATTAAAATTTCAAAGTCCCTCTTGATTTGTTCCTGTGTACTATCATATTCCAAACGGTTTGAATCGGTATCACAGATACGATCTACCTTATATCAGCTTTCCACTCCTTCTCCCTCGTTTTTTTTATGTTGCTTGCTGACTTATTCTCCCCCTAAAATACTAAAATCATAACTGGTTTCATTATTTTAGGATTTTAATAAACAACGGAATAACATAAGTTTAATTTTAAATAGACTAATTTAACCAAATAAGCTCAATTAAAATGAAGAATTAACTAAGCTACATCGGACTACACATGATCATCATCAGGAATAACCTCACTTCTCTTTTTAACGCCGTTGACCTCTAGCAGATATTGAAAACGTGGTTTATCAAAGGCTTTAGTATAGAGGTCAGCGCGTTGAAAATCATATAATTTTTACCACATCAATTAAGTTCTTTTCAAAACAATCTCGTATGAAGTGATATTTAATACCGATATGTTTGGTCTTAGGATGTTGGACCGGATTTTTAGTTACTGCAATTGCAGCAGAGTTATCTACAAAAATAGGAGTAGAATAGAACGTTAAACCGTAATCCCGCATTTGCTGTTGAATCCAGATGATTTGTGAACAGCAACTTGCACAGCAACATATCAGCTTCACAGGTTGACAATGCAACCGATGTCTGCTTCTTACACTGCCACGTAATTAATCTTCTCCCAAAGAACTGACATCCTGCTGATGTAGACTTGTAGTTCATCTTGCAGCCTCCGTAATCCGAGTCACTATACGCCGTGAGCTCAAAGTCATCATCATGAGGATACCACAACCCAAGTATGGGTGTACCCTTTAGATAGTGAAAAATCCTTTTGACCTCGATCAAATGATTGACCTTGGGTTTAGCCTGATATCTGGAACATAAACATGTCGCATACATGATATCAGGTCTTGAGGCAGTGAGATACATAAGGGATCCAATCATTCCTCGGTACATCGTGGCATCTACAAGATCTCCATTTTCATCAGGTGCTATATCGTGATTCGTAGCAAGTGGAGTCCCGCAGCAGAAGCATTCTCCATGTCAAAACGACTGAGAATGTCTCTTATGTACTTGGTCTGATGTAGGAAGATCCCATTTGGTGTTTGATCCACCTGTAGCCCGAGAAAGAACTTCATCTCCCCCATAGCACTCATCTCAAACTCTTTCTTCATAACTGCTTCAAACTCTTTGCATAACTCTTGTTCTTTGAACCGAAAATTATGTCATCAACATAGATTTGTACGAGCAGTAGGTCGCCATCTTTTTCTTTAATGAACAGTGTGCAGTCAATGACTCCCCTGCGAAAGCCGTGTTTCACAAGGTGAGTCGAGAGTTTTTCATACCAAGCCCTTAGAGCTTGATGAAGCCCGTATAAAGCCTTGTCGAGCTTCTAGACTCTATCCCGATGATAAGGATCTTCAAATCCCTCGGGTTGACTGACATACACTGTTTCTCTGATTTCCCCATGAAGAAATGCACTCTTCACATCTAATTGATAGACTTTAATTTCATGTCGAGGCATAGGCAAGGAAGATATGAATGGCTTCCATCCTTGCCACGGGTGCAAACACCTCATTGTAATCAATTCCCTCAACTTGGCGAAAACCCTGAACCACCAGTCGAGCTTTGTTCCTGATAATGACCCCTTGGTCATCTTTCTTGCATTTTAAAACCCATTTGGTGCCAATGACCTTAGCACCTTTAGGTCTATCAACCAGAGTCCATACATCTAACTTCTTGAACTGAAGAAGTTCTTCTTGCATGGCACTCACCCACGCCTCATCATTTAGTGCATCACTGACGTATTTTGGCTCAAACTGGGAGACAAAACACCGATAAGCACCATCATGAATATATCCCTTTTCCATAACTGAGGCGTAATCAACTGAGTATAGCTGATTTCGGGTTTGCACTCCCGATCTGACATCCCCAATGACATTGTTTACGGGATGATAGACGTTTAGTCGTGATTCTGGAGTAGTAGGAACAGCTACCTCAGAGCCAAGATTATGAACATTTGGATCTGCATCTGAGGTGGTCGGAGTTTGAGGCTCTGAAGTCGAAGGTGTATCACTGATAGATGCTTGTGGGCTTTCAGGAACTGGAACCTGTTCCTCCTGACTGTTCTGGTTATCTTTTTCAGCTTCATCTTCAGAGGAGGAGTCACTGTCATCGACTACTCCCCCTGACTGAGTAGATGATTTCCCGGTGAGCTAGATGTTGGTGGATTCAAGCTATCAAACATCATTCGTGTAGCTAACTCGTCATCCGAAGGAGAGAGAGGAATGTTGAACGACTTGAAGAATCCATCATAGTCGAAGAAGTAGGCAGGTCCTTTGCCAGTAGGTGGTGTGGTAAATCGCTGAACGTCAACATTACACCACACTTCTACTAGACCCGTTGAGTTGTTGTAAACTCGCTTGTTCGGTGTTTTGTATCCTAGAAAGATGCCTTCATTTGCCTTCTCGCTGAATTCACCCTCTTGTGTCTTCTTCAGAAGTCTGCACGGCGCGCCAAATGGTTCGAGATACTCCAAGTTTGGTTTGCGTCTTTGTAGTAGCTCGTAACATGTTTTTCCGTGGCGTTTGACTGTCAGGACTCGATTCAGTGTATAACAAGCATTTGCCACTGCCTCATTCCAGAATTGGATCGGCAGTTTCGAGTCTGCCAGCATAGTCCGTGCTGTCTCTATCAAGCCCCTGTTCTTTCTCTCAGCAACGCCATTCATCTGAGGTGTGTAGGCAGAAGTGAATTGATGCACAATTCCCTTTTCCTTGCAGTATGCCTCCATCCACTGGTTCTTGAATTCCATTCCGTTGTCTGAGCGTACTTGTCTAACTTTCAGCTTGTAGAGAGATTCCAGTGTGGTTACCAACTCCTTGAATGATTCAAATGTTTCTGATTTGGATTTCAGAAACATTACCCAAGTGAACCTTGAGTAGTCATCGGTGACCACAAAACAGTACAAGTCGCCTGCAATGCTCTTTGTACTGATTGGACCAAACAGATCCATGTGAAGAAGTTCAAGAGGAAGTTCTATTGAATTAACTTTCTTTTCCCTATGAGACTTCTTTGTCTGCTTGCCTTTCTTGCAAGCTACACAAAAATCAGGAAGCTGAAAGTTCTTAACATTAACTCCTCTCACTAGATCCTTCTGAATCAAGTGATTCATCTTCCTTTGACTAATGTGTCCCATTCTCCTATGCCAGGAGATGGAATCCTTTTCAGTAGCTTTAGATAGAAAACACTGAACCTCATGATCCATTGTAGAAGCTGTTGACAGATCCAAGACATAAAGATCTTTATATCTTGAAGCAGTCATCAAAACTTGGTCCTCTGGGATCACGTAGTCTTTCTTCAGTACGTAACACTTCTTGTTGTCGAAGATGACTTTAAATTCCTCATCACATATTTGAGAAACAGAGAGTAAGTTGTTTTGAAGTTGCTGGACGTAGTTCACCCTATCAAACTTAACTTTCTGATTTCCAACTTCTCGCTGAGCTGTGATATAGCCTCCCTTGTTTCCAGCAAACGAAACATGCCCTCCTTTTATTTGCTTGACGTTTGATAAAAGAGCTCTGTTTCCTGTCATGTGCCTGGATGCTCCGCTGTCTACTATCCACGTGTTAGTTTCAGCACTGTATTGAACAACCTGCACATACAAGGTAAAGGATTAGTTTAGGTTAGGAACCCAAGCCTTTACTGGCTTGGGTTTCCCAGAGGCATCACACATCAGAAATTCAACCCATTGACCCTTAGAAGGTGAGGGTAGCTCAGGTTCCTTCTTGTCATCATTATCAGACATAGAGATTGACTTCTCTTTCCATAAGCCAGATTTGTGCAATGCCTGTTTGTGATAAACAGTTGACTGGCTAACGGGTTGAACCTTCTGTTCACTAGTTCTTCTAGGTGGAGTTAAAGAGCTCCTTTTAGAAGACCTAGGTTTTGAGTCATGAAGTTCAATCTTCTTCCTAGGTGTCTGATAATAAGAACAATAGGAAGCAATATGTCCACATTCTCCACAGTTGTAGCACGCCCTGCTATCAACTTTATGATTAAACTTTCTTTGTGGAGACGTGTGTGACACTCTAGTAAAATCACTCACTTTAGGTTTTGACTCTGGTTCTTTTGATGTTTTCACTAGTTTAACAAAATTAACTGATTTAACCTGTTTATCATCCTTTTCTTTTTGGTTAATTGGTCTTTGACTTGAAGTATGTGAAAGATTATCCTTAAAAGCCCTTTTAGGTTCTGATTTGACTCTTTTTGACCCTAACTTTAAGTTAACCTTTTCAAATTCCTTTTCCAGATTAACACAAGGCAATTTACCCTTTGCCTTTGGAGTGGCCTCCTTTTGTTTGTTTCCAGAGTCAATAGATGAACATAAGGAATCTGGATCACTAACAAGAGGAGTAGACACTACATGATCCTTGATGGGATTACTATTTACTGGTCTAGTCTTAGTGTTCATTAAAGTCTCAGATGGTGGTGGAACCACTTTGTAACCCAATCCCTCCCCGTTGTTCCTGTCTCTCACTAAGTGTTGGACTATGTGTGAAGAACTAGTCTAACTATGCAGTTTCTTCTTTAATGAATTTACTTCTACTTCTAGAACTGCCTTTTGCTTCTTAGTGTCTTCTAAGGAGTTTAGATAGTACCTAATGTCATTAGCTTGGTTAAATGCAACTACTTCGGTTTCCCTAAGATGTTTAGTCAAAAGGTCTATCTTATCTTTATAACTATGCTCATTTTGTTTTAGTACCCTATTAGCCTCAGTGCACAGTTGCAAATCTTTTACTAAGTTATCATTATGATCTAATAAGCTAGTAAATTTCTCATCTATGCTATTCCTAAAAGTATCATAATCAGAACAAGCATGATTATTAAACATTTGGTCAATAGTACTTACCTGAGTTGATTCAGAAGAGTTAGCCATCAACGCAGCATCAGATGTCTCTGGTTCTGGTGATTCTGTCTTTTCTGTCTCTGATGTGGTAGTATCCTTTTTAGGCTGGTAACTGACCTCGGTTGCAGTTGCTTCTTCACTATGTGACATCGCTATCTCAACTGCTAGATCTCCTTCACTAGCGGAATCACTATCAATATCTTCTACACATGCAATGTTTGATTCCCCTGGTGAGACAAACCTAAAGCTCCAATCCTGTCCTTCATCATCATGAGCAGTCAAGGCTTTTGGATCCTTGTTTGATGATGTAGAACTGGTAGCTTGCTTGTCTTGACGAGTGAAGGACGAGAATGGGTTCCCGTTACCCGTCTTCTTAGGCTTGACACATTCTCTTTTGAAGTGCCCCTTCTCTCCACAGTTGAAGCAGGTCACTTTGCTCTTGTCAAAGCCGAATGTGGTGTCCTTAGTCGCTACTAAGTTCTGTCCGGTTTGTTTTACAAACTTCTTTGCCCTCCGGACAGCACTGGCTAAAGCCCACATTATATCCATTCTCTCAAGCTCCATTTCGTCCACCTGCTCGTAGTCCTCGTCTGCCAAATGGCAATTTCCAATCTTTCCAGCAACCAGTTCATCATAAGAATGAACCACTGCTGCCAAAAGATCCATGTGCTCTCGAGCTACTTCCACAGTCACATTACCGAGGTTCTCGGTCTTCAGTCTAGTAGCATTCGCTTCAGATCCAATGTATTGGGTACAAGAAGACCCTAACGTTTCTGAACCTGAAGGAGGTGCATGTGTAGGACCAATGAGCTAGACACAAATGCAGTCTGGAGAGGTGCTCCAGATGTCTTAGCTTGAGGCATGGCATTGTATAAAGCTGGATTTTGATTGTACGTAGACTTCTGAGCTCTGTACTTCATTCTAAGTGATTCTTCTCACAACTTAAGAATGAAGTCATTAATATCCAGTTTTGAGCTAATCATTTTGATGACTGCGTATGAACTCTACGACTAGTTCAATCGTGCGGCTGAACTAAGTGATTAGCTCAGTCGTGCGAATGAATCTGATGCGTATGAACAGTACGACCGAACGGTTCAATCGTACGAATGGAGATACGACTATGTCCAATCGTGCGTCTGAGCAATCGAATGAGGTCTAGTCGTGCGAATGGCTCACTCGTGCGACTGAGGCTGCTGTTATGCGAAAATTTCTAGGTTAAACGTGTTTTAGCCGTAAAAATTTGAACTTTCGCAAGGTTTAATTGCCTAAGTCCGTAGAAACCAAACTTTGATGAGCAGGGAACGTCCAAGATCACTTTTGACACAAAAGATTGCGTTTCTAGTGCAAAAACACAAACTTTTTATCAATCTTGATTGAATCACACGTAATCAAGAGCCAATGCTCTCATACCACTTGTTAGGACCTGGTATTTGAACGAAATACCTGGAGATTAGCGTGTATACCAGATCAAATAGTGCAGAATCCTATTTGATTGGCGATCCAATCAGTGAGACACACGAAGAATCAATAAAGAATTGAAACTAACGTTAGAAATCGATTGGAAATCGATCTAATGTGTTCTATGAACTTGGAGAACGAATTGGGAGGTTTCTGGACGGCTAGGGTACGTCTGGAATCGTAATTGATCGAGTATGCTTATTTTTCATGAATTGAGTTGTATTTATAGGTTGGTATTATTCAATCGTGCGACTGAACCATTAGTATGGTTCAGTCGTGCGATTGAACCATGCGGTTGATTCATTCGCACGACTGAGTGTTCAGTCGTGCGACTGAGCCAATCTTATGTTACAATCATACGACTGATCCAGTCTCCTGTTCGGTCGTGCGACTGAGTCATTCGTATGAAGGTGTTCATGCTTATGGTCCATTCGCATGGGCCATTCGCATGATAACTTCATTATTTTAAGTTTGAATGTATTAATTAGTAAACATTATATGTAAACATTCACCAATCACTAACCTAATTAATTAATTTAATATCAACTTATTAATGAAATATTAATCATTACAAATCACAAACACCCAATATCATTTCATTAATCATATCAAATTACACCAGAATCAGATAAACAAGATCTATTACATTCATATCATGATCTAAGGACATACATGTATCAATAATGTTGATGCTTGTCTTTTTGATCAAAATTAGATTTGGGCAAAATTGGTAATATTCCTCCTATTCTAGTTTCACATTTTTTTAAACTTTTTATAACTTTTACATACAATATTATTTTTTTAAAGAATTACACCATAAAAACAAGTATTTTTTATTTTTAAAACACTTATAGTGTTGATAAAAAATGGTTTTTTAACTCATTGTTTAATTTCGTCTGTTTATTGTGTAAGTTTCAGAATTGATGAGGATTATACAAGGAATACAAAATGAACTTGAAAAAATTAAACATTTACATTTTTTATTATTGTGTTATTCAAAAATCACCATTGTAAGAAAACATAATGTAGATACATGTCACATCCCGGCGGAAGCGTGAAATACATAGGAGTGACTTGATTGCTCAGAACTCATTGTCAGATAACACATAATCATACATAATTCATAACATAATATTAAGGTTAGGATTACATAAAATCATAATAGTCAAAATTTGAAATTACATAATCCTATTACATCATAAAGATTTAACAGCTACATCTTCAGAGACGATGGAAGTGAGCATCCACCGATACACTGAAGTCATACAGGTTTACTGTTAGGTTCACACAAACTTTTCCTACAACTTCACCCCAGCCATTAAAAACATCAAGGAGAACGTTAAGTTGTTAGTCATGATGAATTTCTGAAAAAGCATACCAAAAATAGTCAACACAAAGTTGGTGAGCTTCACAGGTTTATTAAACAGATAATATTGATGCATTATATATATACAACCAAACCTTACATAGCAATCAGATCATTCATATCTGTCATATCATATTCTCATAAATCAGATAACATAGCATTATAACACTCATTCTGTTAATGCAGGAGATATCCCCTAAGTAGCGCTACCAATGTTATCTAACGGTTCCACATCCGAATTAATGGTTGTAACATAAATTTCAGTAATAATGCACCATCCATAAATTAGTATGCTTTTCCCCCAAAACTTTATAAAAACAAAATGGCCATGAAACTCACCTTTACTCCAAATGGTAACCTATAAACAAAAGAATTTTATAGTTTAGAAAACATAACTATTTTCTTCAAACTTTTCAGTACCTTAATTAATTTTGAAATTTTTATAACAAATAGTTTTAATAATCTGGAATATCACATTAATTTCTTGTTTCCAAGAAATTTACAGATTATTTTCTATAATTGTTATAAATTCATCATAAATTGCCAAAAAAATAGTTTCTGTAGTCCATAAATTCCCAAAATTTTACAGAAGGTTCATCATAGCAATTAGAACTTCTTATAAATTTATTAAAGTCTAACACATAACAGATTAGTTTCTGTAATTTTTACAATAATCCCAATTCTTCACAAAAATAGCTATATAGCTCCAAAAATTATTAAATTTATACATTCTGCAGGTTTGGATTTATCAATTTATTCATGATTTTCTCAGATTTTATTATGCTATTTAATTATTTATTTTGATTTTTCTACTGCAGAACATGTAAACATTCATATTTCAGATAATACTTTGAGTTAGGTCACGAGATTTTTCCAGTGGATTCTATAATTCTTAATCATCAGTATATAATTTTTCCATATATTTACTAGGATCGGTTCTTCCGATATAATTTTTCCTTTTAAATACTTAAATAATTTATATAAATTAATTTACTTATGGGAATAGCACCAAAATTTACAGAATTATATTTCCCAATATTCTTAACATATTTTCAATGTTTGTTCCCACAATCATAGTCGTTAATATGCAGAACTGATTTTAACAAATTATAACTAGGTTTTTAACCCTTTTGTTGATAATTTCTTGCTAAAACTTTGATTTTTAAGTTTTGTTTCATCATTTTTTTTCCAGATTCTTAAAACCTTTCTTTTTGTTCTAAAAAAATAGGTTTGATTGTGTATATGTTTCTATGAGAACTTTATTTTAACCAAAAGGGTTAATCACATGTGCTTTATTTAACACATGTTTAGTTTCCATAATCTTAATCAAGCAAGGTTTTAGGAGTTAGAACCTTGATTTTAACAGAAGAAGAGTATGAAAAGAAGATGAGGATGATCTAAGCTTGCTTGGTTTTGGTGTTCTTGACAATCTTTCGGGAGGTGATGCTTCTTGGATGTTGCTGCCTAGTAACCGAGAGGTGTGTAGGAAATGGTGATAATATGCGGTTGCTATGATGATGTCCGAGAGTGGGAATAATGGTATTTGATTGGAGAGGTGGTGACCGAGAGGGTTGAGGGAGTAGTTTGTAGTTGCGGTGGTGGTGTTCGGGAGTGGTGCGATTACAAGGTGTCCGGATGAAGGTGATGTATAGTGTTCGGGAAGTGAGAAGTATGGATGAGGTTGTGGTGTTCGATGGTGGTGTTTGAGAGGTTGTGAATGTTGTTGGCTCATGCAAAATCCGATGGTCTCGGCTGGATTAAATGGAGAGATCTCCATCATTACACTAGAGTTCTAGGCTAGAAAGGTGGCAAGGTTTTAGCATGGTGAGTGTAATTTGTGGCTAGGTGTCGAATGGAGGGGTGTGTGAGTCACCACATCATCATTACAAGATTATCTAATAATTTAGTTTGTTTAATCAGTAATTAAGAGTGTTAATGGACCGGTTCTTAATCTTAATAGTATTTTGGTTAAGGTTTAGGTGTAAGGGATTGGTTTAGGTTTGTTTTGATGTCAAGTTTTCTTGGTGTTTACTTTTGTTTTGAAGGTGTTTGGTTAGGTTGTATTTGGTGTGTTTGATGTTGTATTGTTGATGTATTTGGATCATATGTAATTCTATCTCAATGGATTATGTTTTTAAATACATGCATACGTGATTTCTTGTGCATGCATGTAAGCATGCAATACATATATTCATATGATGTGTATATGTTTCTTAGCAAAAGATGGCACATGCACACGTAAAAGGGTATGCATGCGACCATGCATACGTATACTTGTACATATATAAGTGAACAATATACTTGTGTAAACAAAATGAAAGCATGTATACGTATATGTATATAAAAAAAATATATTAACCTAGGTGTGGTTTAAAATATTTAAATGAACTTAGCGTATAAAGTTTCTTATTCTAGGGTTGTCACATTCTCCCCCCGTAAAAATAATTTCATCCCGAAATTTATTTGAATAGTAATGAACTTATCTGACCATTGTCTTAAAATAGATGGGGGTATCTTTTTCTGATTTCATCTTCTCTTTCCCATGTATACTCGGGTCCTCTCTTAGCGTTCCACTTAACTTTTACTATGGGAATTTGCTTCTTCTTAGCTCTTTAACTTCTTTATCTAATATAGCTATTGGTTCCTCTGTAAAATGAAGCTTCTTGTCTATCTTTATTTCTTGAACTGGAACTTTTAATGTTCATCTGTTAAACATTTCTTCAGATTGGACACATGGAACGTGTTGTGTATTTTACTTAATTCTTCGGGTAAATCTAGCTTATATGCAACAGGACCAATTTTGTCAATAATTTCAAATGGTCCAACATATCTTGGGTTCAACTTATTTCTCTTCTCAAATCGAAAGATTCCTTTGGTGGGTGATATTTTTAGATAAACCTTATCTCCAATTTGAAATTCTAACAGATTTCTTCTTTTATCCGCGTAACTTTTCTGCCGATCTCGTGCTGTCTTTAATCTAGTCTTGATTTCTTTGATCTTGTCGGATGTTTCTTGAATTAAATCAGGACCTATAAGTTGCCTATCTCCTACTTCATTCCAACATAAGGGCGATCTGCATTTTCTTCCATACAAGGCTTCAAACGGGGCTGTTTTAATGCTGGAATGATAGCTATTATTATAAGAAAATTCTATCAAGGTAGATGTATATCCCAGCTGCCACCAAAGTCTAATGCACAAGCACATAACATATCTTCTAGTGTTTGTATTGTCCTTTCACTTTGTCCATTTGTTTGTGGTGGAAGGCCGTGCTAAGATTTATTTGGGTTCCTAGAGCTTTTTGTAGGGTTTGCCAAAACCTTGATATGAACCTACTGTCTCTATCAGATATAATGGAGATTGGTATTCCATGTCTGGATACGATTTCTCGTATGTAGATTCTTACCAATTTTTCTATTTTGTAATCTTTCCTATTGGCAGAAAGTGTGCTGATTTGGTTAACCTATCTACTATAACCCAGATTGTGTCGTAGCCACTTGAAGTCCTTGGTAACTTGGTTACAAAGTCCATAGTAATTTGATCCCATTTCCATTCTGGAATTTCAGGTTGTTGTAGATATCCTGAAGGCTTTTGATGTTCTGCTTTGATTCTTGAACACGTATTGCATTTTTCTACAAACTCTCCAACTGATCTCTTCATGCCAAGCCACCAGTAATGATCTTTCAAATCCTTATACATTTTGTTATTTCCTGGATGTACTGAGTATTTTGACTTATGTGCTTCTTCTAATATAATCTTTCTAAGTATGGCATCATCAGGTATCCAGATCCTTCCTTTAATTTTAGAATTCCATGTGTATCTGCCTGTAAATCCTTTTCTTGTCCTTTTATTTCTATCTTACTTTTCTGTTGGGCTTCCCATATTTGTCTTAACAGATCTGATTGTAGTTCCATTCTCATGGCTCGTACTCGTAACGGTTTAGCCCTATCTTTTCTACTTAAAGCATCTGCAACTACATTTGCCTTACCGGGATGATATTTGATTTCACACTCATAATCGCTTAGTAATTCTATCCATCTTCTTTGTCTCATGTTCAGCATTTTCTGCTCAAATATATGCTGTAAACTCTTGTGATCCGTGTATATTGTACATTTTGTTCCATATAGATAATGTCTCCAAATCTTAAGTGCAAAGATTACTACTCCTAATTCTAAATCATGAGTAGTGTAGTTTTTCTCACTTCCCCTAAGTTGTCTAGAGGCATATGCAATGACTCTACTTCGTTGCATTAATACACATCCGAATCCTTGACGAGACGCATCACAATATACTACAAAATCGTCAGTCCCTTCTGGTAATGAAAAAATAGGTGCACTACATAACTTACTTTTCAAAAGTTCGAATGCATTCTTTTGTTTTTCTCCCCAGACATATGGCTTGTCTTTTTTAGTTAGTTCAGTCAAGGGTTGAGCTATCCTTGAGAAATTTTCTATGAATCTTCTGTAATATCCTGCTAATCCTAGAAATTGGCGTACTTCTGTTGGTGTCTTGGGATCCTCCCAATTCTTAACAGCTTCTATTTTTGCTGGATCTACCTGTATTCCTTCTTGATTGACTATGTGTCCAAGGAATTGCACTTCTCTTTTCCAAAATTCACATTTTGAGAATTTTGCGTATAGTTTTTCTTTTCTTAACAACTCCAAGGTCAATCTTAGGTGTTGCTCATGATCCTCCTTATTCTTAGAATAGATTAAAATGTTATCTATAAAGACTATGACAAACTTATCTAAATAGGGTTTACATATTCTATTCATCAGATCCATAAATATGGCGGGAGCATTGTTAATCCAAATGGCATTACCAGAAATTCATAATGTCCATACCTTGTTCTGAATGTTGTCTTAGGTATATCTTCATCCTGTATTCTTAGCTGATGATATCCTGATCTCAAGTCTATTTTTGAAAAGTAACTAGATCCTTGTAGTTGATCAAATAGGTCGTCTATTCTAGGTAAGGGATACCTATTCTTTATAGTTACTTTATTGAGTTCCCTATAGTCTATGCACATTCTAAATGTTCCATCCTTTTTCTTGACAAATAAAACTGGTGCTCCCCAGGGTGACACACTAGGTCGTATAAATCCTTTATCCAAAAGTTCCTGAAGTTGGCTCATTAGTTCCTTCATTTCAGTAGGTGCTAAACGGTAGGGTGCCTTAGCAATAGGGGTTGTTCCTGGCATCAATTCAATTTTGAATTCCACTTGACGTGGGGGTGGTAATCCAGGTAATTCATCAGGGAATACATCTGAATATTCATTGACAACTGAAACGTCTTTCAGTTTTGCTTTGTCCATCTTAGTATCAACAATGTGAGTCAGATAAGCCAAACATTTATTCCTTAGATATTTTTGTGCATTCTTGCAAGAAATTATCTTTATGGTACCTCTAGGTTTTTCACCATATATACACAGTATTCTATTCTCTTTAACCAAAGGAATTTTGATCATTTTCTTACCACATATTATTTCAGCTTGATTTTTACTTAACCAATCCATTCCTACAACAACGTCAAATCCTCCTAAATCAATAGGAATCAAATCTATGTTGAAATAGTTTTCATCTAGATTCATTATGCAATTAGGAATGATTTCATAAGCTTCGATTACCTTACCATCCGCTAATTCTATCATATATTTTTTATCTAACTTTTATGTGGTCAAGTTAAGTAGTTGCCTAAATGTATTTGAAACAAAACTACGGGTTGCTCCAGTATCAAATAACACAGTAGCATACTGATCGTTTACAGGGAACGTACCCGTGACAACTTCTGGTTCATGTCGCGCTTCTTCTGCCTGTATTATGAACGCTCTTCCCCGAGGGTTGTTTTGATTAGCCGGTGCTTTTCCATTCAGCTGTGGACATTCGTTTCATCCTTTTTTTTTCCCAGATTCTTAAAACCTTTCTTTGTGTTCTAAAAAAATAGGTTTGATTGTGTGTATGTTTCTATGAGAACTTTATTTTAACCAAAAGGGTTAATCACATGTGCTTTATTTAACACATGTTTAGTTTCCATAATCTTAATCAAGCAAGGTTTTAGGAGTTAGAACCTTGATTTTGACAGAAGGAGAGTATGAAAAGAAGATGAGGATGATCTAAGCTTGCTTGGTTTTGGTGTTCTTGACAATCTTTCGGGAGGTGATGCTTCTTGGATGTTGCTGCCTAGTAACCGAGAGGTGTGTAGGAAATGCTGATAATATGCGGTTGCTATGATGATGTCCGAGAGTGGGAATAATGGTATTTGATTGGAGAGGTGGTGACCGAGAGGGTTGAGGGAGTAGTTTGTAGTTGCGGTGGTGGTGTTCAGGAGTGGTGCGATTACAAGGTGTCCGGATGAAGGTGATGTATAGTGTTCGGGAAGTGAGAAGTATGGATGAGGTTGTGGTGTTCGATGGTGGTGTTTGAGAGGTTGTGGAATGTTGTTGGCTCATT
The DNA here is from genome assembly GCA_025506515.1 of Flaveria trinervia. NCBI lineage: Eukaryota > Viridiplantae > Streptophyta > Magnoliopsida > Asterales > Asteraceae > Flaveria > Flaveria trinervia. The sequence goes on from CM046444.1 coordinate 101,642,066, forward strand.
CAAAATCCGATGGTCTCGGCTGGATTAAATGGAGAGATCTCCATCATTACACTAGAGTTCTAGGCTAGAAAGGTGGCAAGGTTTTAGCATGGTGAGTGTAATTTGCGGCTAGGTGTCGAATGGAGGGGTGTGTGAGTCACCACATCATCATTACAAGATTATCTAATAATTTAGTTTGTTTAATCGGTAATTAAGAGTGTTAATGGACCAGTTCTTAATCTTAAATAGTATTTGGTTTAAGGTTTAGGTGTAAGGGATTGGTTTAGGTTTGTTTTGATGTCAAGTTTTCTTGGTGTTTACTTTTGTTTTGAAGGTGTTTGGTTAGGTTGTATTTGGTGGTTTGATGTTGTATTGTTGATGTATTTGGATCATATGTAATTCTATCTCAATGGATTATGTTTTTAAATACATGCATACGTGATTCTTGTGCATGCATGTAAGCATGCAATACATATATTCATATGATGTGTATATGTTTCTTAGCAAAAGATGGCACATGCACACGTAAAAGGGTATGCATCCGACCATGCATACGTATACTTGTACATATATAAGTGAACAATATACTTATGTAAACAAAATGAAAGCATGTATACGTATATGTATATAAAAAAAATATATTAACCTAGGTGTGGTTTAAAATATTTAAATGAACTTAGCGTATAAAGTTTCTTATTCTAGGGTTATCACAATACATGTGTGCCTAGTTTATGTGCTTAAACGTAAAAGTCTTTCATGTCTTACATATGTGTAATGTGACGATGTAATGAAGTATGATATATGCTTTGATGTTTATTTATCTTTGATTCATATGTATGAACTTCTTATATAGGTTCGAGGTTTGTTGTACATAGTTCTTAGTCAATAATGATTGAGAAATGTGTTCAACTTAGTCGGGTGATTATTTATGCTAATGGACCATACACATGAATATATCATGCTTATGTACTAGTCGCACGACTGAACCAGGATCAGTCGTATGATTGAGACATAAGATTGACTCAGTCGCATGATTGAACCTTCAGTCGTGCGAATGAATCAATCGCATGAGTCAGTCGCACGGTTGAACCATGCTAATCGTTCAGTCTACGAATGGAACTGCATACCTATAAATACCACCTAATTCGTGGAAAACATAACACTTTGAGAGATACTTCGAATACACATAAACCCTAGCCGTCCAGAGCGTCCAGAACAGCTAGTCCAAGTTCATAGTTCGATCTTGATCGATTCTTACTTGTTCTTAACGTTTAGTTCATTCTCATATCGATCGAGTTATCGTTCTCACTGATTGGATCGCCAGTCAAATAGGATTTCGCACTATTTGATTTGGTTAACGCAGAATCTGTTAGTACTTCGTACGTACACGATCCTCTAACAAGTGGTAACAGAGCTTTGGCTCGTGATTTTGCATTTGATTCGATTAGTTTTGGTGTCAAAAACCTACGTTTTAATCAAAAGAGTCACCACTTTGCTTCAAAAGGTGTTTTCAATGTTTGCAGGCATTAAAGTTTCAATTTTTTATTATCGGCAAATTAGGGTTCCTAAGAAAATGGTATTTTGTGTCAAAGTGTCAAAATCTTTGATTTTATAAAAACAGCAGCCTTCAGTCGCACGATTAGCTCATTCGTACGATTAAACTCATTCGTATACTCCATTCGCACGACTGAACTCAGTCGTATCCCTCATTCGCATGATTGAACAACTCCAGTGGTTTGATTCCAATCGTCTTGTCTATACGCACGATTGAATTCATTCGCACCTTTCATTCACACGAGTGATCCGTACACATAGCCCATTCGCACGAGTGAAACTGTCATGTTCTAAAAGTACCAAGTTTAAAGCGATGGAAAATCAATTTGCCGCGTTTACTACCGGAAAAGACTCACACATCCAAAATATTCTACTTCTGGAGAATGAGATTAGAAACCATAACAAACCGCCAAAGCTGTTAACGTGGGATGAATACCCATAGTGGAAACAGCGGTTTGAGATCTATTAAATGGAGTTGATCCCAATCTTTGGACATCCATTGAGACTGGCTACACGGTACCAGTCAGTGCTAATGGAGTCAAGTTAACCTTGGGAGGAATGAGTGAAGCTCAGAAGATTTTCTTCAATGCTAAAAAGAAAGTATATGCCTTGTTGACTCAGTCGATCCCTAAGGACATTTTTCATCAGTTCTCTAAGAACAAGCAGACTAAAAAGTTATGGGAGGCATTGGAGAAGAGATCTGATGGAAACATAACTTTGAAGGCACTGAAGGCTAAAGCTCTCAAGAAGGAGTTTGATAATTTCTCTACTATAGGAAATGAGAGCTTGGATGATATTATTGATAGATTCTATCATCTGATGAGTGAGATGCACACTCATGGCGTGACCACATCCATGGAAGATAAAGTTTCAAGCTTTGCTGATGGTTTGCCTAAGAAATGGGATTCATTTGTGTCTAATCTGAGACAAAAAGATATTCTTGTGACGTTAGACATAAATGATTTCATTCTAAAGTTAAGGGAAGAAGAACTCAAAATGAAATACAAGTCGAAGAAAAGATCCTATGTTCAGAATCCTTCATGTACAACTCAGTTCCCACTCCAGCTGCTTGAGGAGCACCGTTACAAACAGAATTTGTGTCTAGTTCCTCTGCTCCTTCCCAAACCACTGCATCAGGAATCGAAACATCAGGGTCATCTGACACCTAATATATAGTCCCTAAGGCAAACACTACAAATTTGAAGATTGAGAATCTCAGCAATGTCACAGTGGAAGTTGCTAAGGATCATATGGATCTTCTAGTTGTCGTTGTACAATCTTATGATGGTCTAGTTTCCGGTAAGATTGGAAATTTTCATCTGAAGATGAGGATTACGAGCAAGTTGATGAAAATGAGCTAGAAAGAATGGAAATAATGTGGGCCTTGGCGAGTGCAGTCAAACGGGCAAAGTAGTTTGTCAAGAAGACGAGGCAAAATCTAGTTGCCACTAAAGATACGAATTTTGGTTTTGACAAAACCAAAGTCACATATTTCAACTGTGGTGAGAAAGGACACTTTAAACATGAATGTGTAAAGCCCAAGAAAACTGGAAATGGAAACCTATTCCCTACATTCAACCGTCAAGACAAAGACATGATTGGAACTACTTCAAGTAAAGAGACAAAGGCTTTGAATGCTCAAGATGATGAAGGGCAAGACTGGTCCTTCCAATTTTTTTCTCCTAGGGAATAAAATATTGCCTTTGTCGATGCACTGGATGATGGATCTGCTAGTGAAGGTGAGATTATAGCTGAGCAAGCGATGTCAGATACCGAAGAAGCTGTGAATGTAGTTAATCACTTGGTTGAGGAAGAGCTCAGAGCAACTAACTCAGAATCTCCAGTCAACGAATCTTTGATGGCTGATACGTCTGATTCCTCACAGGTAAGTTCTAAATCCCAACTATTTGAAAAACATGCTTGTAATGAACGTGACAAATTTAAAGAAAGCATTGATCTGAAATTTGCTAGGTTATTAAAACACAATGATAATTTAGTAAATGATATACAACTCTGCACTGAAGCAAATCGTATTTTAAAACAAAATGAGTGCAGCTTCAAACAAAAGATAGAAATTTTGGGAAAACAACTAAGGGAAACCGAGGTTGTTGCCTTAAATCAATCAAATGATATAAAGTTTTATTTAAATTCTTTAGAAGAAACAAAAAAGGAAAAAGCAGTTTTGGAAGTTTAAGTTGATTCATTAAAACAAAAACTGCATAGTTTGGCTAGTTCTTCTCACATGGTTCAAAACTTAGTGAAAGAATGAAATAATGGGGAAGGTTTGGGTTATAAGGTAGTACTGCTGTAGATACATGTGTATCTAGTTTAGGAGCTCAAATGTAAAATGTCTTTCATGTCTTACATATATGTAACAGAATGGGTATGAATAAAATGTAATGTGTTGATGATGCTTATAATATTTAATATTTTATTGATTATTGTGTGATAACGCATATTAAACTAACTATATAGGTTTGTGGTTGTTTACATAGTTCTTAGTCAATAATGATTGAGAAACGTGCTTAAATTTACACATGTGAAGATCTCATGCGAATGGACTATACGAATGCACCATGCTAATGGACCATACGCATGAATACTTCATGCTACTGAACCAGTCGCACAACTAAACTAGGAGACTGGATCAGTCGCACGATTGTAACATGAGATTGACTCAGTCACATGACTGAATCTTCAGTCATACGGATGGATCAACCGCATGCTTCAATCGCATGGTTCAGTCGTACGAATGGAAAACCATAACCTATAAATACCACTTAATTCATGGAAAACATAACAATTTCGAATCCCTACGCACTAAATCGTACCCTAGCCATCCAAAGACCCTAGAACACCTGTTCCAATTTCATAGATCGCAGTAAATCATCTTACAATCGTTCTTAATGTTTGGATTCATTCTTAGATCGATTATACTTGCGTTCTCACTGATTAGATTGCCAATCAAATAGGATTCCGCACTATTTAGTTTGGTATACACATAAATCAGTTAGTACTCCGTACCGAAAACGGTCCTAACAAGGGGTATCAGAGCTTTGGCTCTTGATTTGCGTGTGATTCAATCGATTTTGATATAAAAATCACGTTTTCACTCAAAAACGTAATCTTTTTGTGTCAAACAGTGTTTCCGATGTCTCCAAGTCAAAAAGTTAATGTTTTTCCGGCATACGGCAATTAGGGTTAGTGAGAAATTCGTGTTTTTGCGTCAAAGTATTCAAAACCTTCCTTTTAGCAAAAACAAAAGCCTCCAGTCGCACGATTGACTCAATCGCAGGACTAAACCCATTCGCACGATTGGCTCAGTCGTCCATCCATTCGTACGACTGAAGATATTTGTTCGCATTGTTTATCCGCACATCTCCAGTCGCACGATTGAACCATCCGCATTGTTCAATCGTACGAATAGCCCAATCGCATTCTTTCATTCACACAAGTACAATAGTTTGTTCTAAAATCAAAAGTAAATAACAATGGAAGATCAATATCCAGCATTCACCGCAAGTAGAGATTCACGGATCCAGAATCTATTGCTTCTGGAAAATGAAGTGGGGAATCATAATAAGCCTCCTAAGCTCATAATGTTAGATGATTACCCGCAATGGATGCAAAGGTTCGAGATCTACCTAAATGGAGTAGACCCTAATCTGTGGGAATCAATAGAGACAGGGTATAGCATGCCGGTTGGAGCCGATGGAGTTAAACTTAACTTAGGGGGCATGACTGATGGCCAAAAGGTAAAGTTCAATGCAGAGAAGAAGGTGTACGCTCTGTTAACTCAGTCCATTCCTAAGGATATATTCCATCAGTTTTCTGAAAACAAGCAAGCAAAGAAGCTATGGGATGCTCTGGAATAGCGGTATGACGGGAATGCATCGCTAAAAGCTCTAATGGCTAAAACTTTGAAGTAGTAGTTCGATAACTTCTCATCAATGGAAAAGAGAGTCTTGATGATGTTATAGACCACTTCTACCACTTAATGAGTGAGCTGCACACTCATGGGGTTGTTACGTCCATGGAAGACAAGGTGTCGAATTTCGCAGATGGATTGCCAGAAAAGTGGGTTTCATTTGTGTCAAACCTCAGACAGAATGATATGCTGGCGAAGTTGGATATCAATGATTTCCTTCTAAAACTGAGAGAGGAAAAGTTGAGGATGAAGTACAGGTCTAAAAAATCATCATATGATCAGAACCCGTCACTTTACAACTCAACTCCTCAAGCAAAAACGTCTAGAGCACCACTCCAAACGGTGTTTATGTCGAGTTCAGCTGCTCTGTCTGAAGTAACTACTTCAGGATCTGACACGTCAGGTTCGTCTTGCACCCAATACATAGCACCTCAAGCCAATGCTACTAAATTGAAGACCGAGAATCTCGGAAGCATGACTATAGAGGTAGCAAAGGAGCATATGGATCTCTTAGCAGCTGTCGTTCACTCCTATGACGAACTAGTTGCAGGGAAGATTGGAAACTGTCATCTGGCAGATGAAGACTACGAGCAAGTAGACGAGACTAAGCTGGAGAGAATGGATATCATGTGGGCATTGGCAAGTGCTGTTCAAAGGGCAAAGAAGTTTGTTAAGAAAATAGGACAGAATTTGATTGCCACAAAGGATACAACCTTTGGTTTTGACAAAACCAAAGTTACCCGTTTTAACTGTGGAGAAAAGGGGCACTTCAAACGTGAATGTGTGAAGCCCAAGAAGACAGCTAATGGTAATCCATTCTCATCCTTCAATTATCAAGATAAACCCATAAGTAGTCCTACATCCTCAAGCAAGGATCCTAAGGCCTTGACAGCTCAAGATGACGAAAGGCAAGATTGGACCTTTCGATTTGTATCTCCAGGAGAATCCACCATTGCTTGTGTTGAGGGTTTAGATGATGACTCTGCAAGTGAAGGTGATATAGCAGTTGAACTCGTGATGTCACATAATGGAGAAACTACAAATGTGGTTGATCACCTGAATGAAGAAGGTTCAAGCATGAAATGTTCAGAATCACCAGCACCAGAAGAGTCAGACTCTGCTATGATGGCTGATTCAACCGAATCTGCTCAGGTATGTACCAAAGACCGATTGTTTGATAGTCATGCTTGTATTGAATGTAATAAATTTAGAGAAAGCATAGACTTAAAAATTTCCTAGGTTATTAGATCGCAATGATAGCTTAGTAAATGATTTACAACTGTGCACAGAAGCAAACATGATTTTAAAACAAAATGAGCACAGTTATAAAGAGAAAATTGAACTATTAAACAAACAACTAGGGAAACCGAAGCTGTGGCCTTTTACCAAGAAAATGACATTAAGTTCTATTTAAATTCCCTAGAAGAAACTAAGAAACAAAAAGCAGTTTTAGAAGTCGAAGTAAACTCATTAAAACAAAAACTGCACAGTTGGACTAGTTCTTCTCACATAGTCCAGCACTTAGTGAGAGAACACAACAACGGGGAGGGTTTGGGTTATAAAGTGGTTCCACCACCACATGAGACTTGTTGAATACTAAATGCAAACCAATAAATAATAACCCAATCAAGGATCATGTGGTGTCCACTCCTCTTGTAAGTGATCCAGATTCCACATGTAAACCCATTGAATCTGTCACTAAACAAAAGGAGACCACTTCAAAATCAAAAGACAAAATGCCTATAGTTAATCTGAATAAACAATTTGAGAAGGTTAAGGTAAAGTCTGGGTCAAATACGTCTAATTCTAAACCAAAAAGACCAAACAAGTTAACCAAACGCGTGCATCATGTCTAAGTCCAGATAAACAAAAGAGTAAAGATATTGAAAAAGTTCAAACAATTAATTTTGTTAAACAAGATAAAACATCTAAACAAGAAGTGTCAAAACCCAAACAAATTAAAGTCACACGAGTGTCACACACTTCTCCACAGAAACAGTCATACCAACATGTCGAAAGTAGATCATGCTACAACTGTGGAAAGTATGGACACATCGCGTCTAACAGTCCTTACTATCAGACACCTAGGAAGAAAGTTGAACTTCATGATCCTAAACCCAATTTGTCTAAAAGGAATTCTATCACCCCACCAAGAAGAGTTAGTGAACATTGTGTGTTCCCGATATGAACAGGAACAATGAGCATGGATCTTAGGATTCATATTGATAAAGACAAGAACTTGAATGATTAGATGCCAAAATATAATAATGATGAACATGATGAAGAATATAATAATGATGAACATGATAAAGAACACCAACGTGTTTAAAGTTTGATGTTTATTGATATATTGTTGAAATCATCATCCTTGAAGGATGATGATATATTGTTGTTGATGATGAAATTAATTCACCCTAACAAGTGGTGAGTTAGTCACACATACAATGATTATATGTTCTAATATATATACTAGTCTAGCATTTACAATAATTACAAAACAAACCCTAGACTAATATTTTTGTTGATTTCATGCTTCAAGTCTTCAACTTCAATAATATTGAAATCTTCAATGTCTTCCAAGGTAGAATACCCAACAATACTCCCCCTAAATTGTAAATTTTCAATGTAAATTGAAACTTGATATTGATTTTGTTGAATGTTGTTCAAAGCTAAGAACTTTGTTGTTGATGCGGAAGCGATGTCTTCAAAACTTTGAAACAACCATTTTTTTATGTTGGCGGCCCAAACAATTAAGCCCAAGTCCACCTTTTCTTTTTGATGTTGGCAGCCCAAACAATTAAGTCCAAGTCCACCTTTTCTTTTTGTTTTAATGATGGAGCCCAAGAACAAACCCAATTGTGTTCTCGAGCCTATTTGCAACCCTAGGTTACAAACCCTAATTTTGCAACCCTAATTAGGGTGTCCCTAATGTTGCATGAGGCTCTACATGGCAGCCGCATTTGGCAGCCATGTTCGGCCGCATCACCCTAATATGGGCACCCCCATTCGGCAGCCCTAATATAGGCATCTCCATCTCCATTCGGCCGCCCTTAATTTGCAAGGGTTGCCTTCGACAGCCTCTATTCGGCTTGGTTTCAAAGCACCCCTAATCCGTAGCCGCAACCATTATTGTATGATACTTGAGGCAGCCACAAACCCTAATTTTTGATGCCGCAAACCCTAATTTTTGATGCTTGATACAGCTGCAGACATGAGTGTTGACATGATTGTTGAATTGTTTTCTTCAGATCTTCAATAATTCAGCAATCTTATCATGAAATCTCATCAAAATCAATATGAATCTATCAACTCCAGCTCTGATACCAATTGTGTGTTCCCGATATGAACGGGAACAATGAGCATGGATCTTAGGATTCATATTGATAAAGACAAGAACTTGAATAATTAGATGCCAAAATATAATAACGATAAACATGATGAAGAATATAATAATGATGAACACGATGAAGAACACCAACGTGTTTAATGTTTGATGTTTATTGATATATTATAGAAATCATCATCCTTGAAGGATGATGATATATTATTGTTGATGATGAATTTAATTCACCCTAACAAGTGGTGAATTAGTCACACATACAATGATAATATGTTCTAATATATATACTAGTCTGGCATTTACAATAATTACAAAACAAACCCTAGACTAATATTTTTGTTGATTTCATGCTTCAAGTCTTCAACTTCAATAATATTGAAATCTTCAATTTCTTCCAAGGTAGAATACCCAACAAACATAAAGTTCAAACCATAAGCCAATCGTTCGTTTATCACAGACAGGCCTTACATAAAACTGGCTTATGGAAAGAAAAATCTAATTCAATGTCTGATAATGAGAACAAGAAGACAAATGATCTTCCCTCACCCTTAAATGGACAGTGGGTAGAATTTATGATGTGTGATGCCTCGGGGTCACCCAAGCCAGTTAAGGCTTGGGTCCCTAACCTTAACTAATGATTTCCTATGAATGTGCAGGGTGTTCGCTATAGTGCTGTCACAAATACCTGGATCGTAGATAGTGGAGCATCTAGGCACATGACTGGAAACCTGACACTCCTATCAAACGTCAAACAAATTAAAGGAGGTCATGTTTCATTTGCTGGAAACAAAGGAGGTTACATCACAGCTCAAGGGAAGTGGGGAATCAAAAAGCGAAGTTTGATAAGGTAAACTATGTTTAACAATAAAATAATTTACTTTCTGTATCCCAAATATGTGACAAAGGATTTAAAGTAGCATTCGACAACAAGAAATGCTATGTTCTGAAAAAGGACTATGTGATCCCGGAGGACCAAGTCTTAATGTCAGCTTCAAGATATAACAATATTTATGTCTTGGACCTATCAAAGGCCTCCACAACAGATCATCAAGTTTAGTGCTTCCTGTCAAAGGCTATAGAGAAGGATTCGATCTCATGGCATAGGAGAATGGGACACATCAATCCACGGAAGATGAACCACTTGATCCAGAATGATCTAGTGCGAGGAGTACACGCCAAAATCTTCCAATTACCGGATTTTTGTGTCGCCTGCAAGAAAGGCAAACAGACTAAGAAGTCTCATAAGGAAAAGAAAGCTCATTCCATTGAACTGCCTCTTAAGCTTCTTCACATGGATCTGTTTGGTCCAGTCAGTACAAGGAGCATCACCGGCGACTTGTACTGTTATGTAGTTACAAATGACTACCCAAAATTCTCTTGGGTAATGTTTCTAAAATCCAGTCTGAAACATTTGAGTCATTCAAAGAGTTAGTAACTACTTTGGAGTCTCTCTACAAGCTGAAGGTAAGACAAGTACGCCTCAGACAATGGTAATGAGTTCAAGAATCAGTGGATGGAGGCATTCTACAAAGAAAAAGGAATTGTACATCAGTTCACCTCTGCCTACACTCCACAGATGAGGAAGTTACTGAACAGAAGAACATAAGCTGATAGAGACACAGCCAGAACGATGCTAGCAGACTTGAACTGCCCATCCAATTTTGGAATAAGGCAGTTGCTAATGCATGTTACACTTTAAATCGAGTCCTGGTAGTAAAACATCATTGTAAGACGTGTTACGAGCTACTTTAACGACGTAAACCAAATCTAGAGTACCTCGACCGTTTGGCACCTAGCACCCTTTTGAAGAAAAACACAGGAAGGCAAGTTCAGCAAGAAGGTTGAAGAAGGAATTTTCCTAGGATACAACATACCGAATAAGAGAGTTTACCACAACTCAACGGGTCAAGTAGAAGTGTGGTGTAACGTGGATGTTTAGAGATTCACCACCCCTCCAGCTTGAAAAAGACCCATATTCTTTTTGGATTATGATGGATTTTTTAACTCCTTCAACATCTCTCTCCACTTCTGAAGATGAGTTAGCAACCAAGATGATGTATGATGTGTTAAACACACCGTCCCAAGACTCAACAACATCCGACTCACAAGGCTAGTCCTCTAGTAACTCAGGGGGAGCACTGGAGGTAAGTGACTCCTCTTCTGATGATGAAGAAGTGGAAAATGTTCAGGTGGATCAGAGGAACAGGTTCCAACTACTACAAGTACACACGCATCAGATGTTGATGCCTCTGACACTTTTGAACCCCATACTCCTACAGCCTCAGATACTAAACCTGTGGTTCATAATCTAGATAATGAGGTAGTGGTACCCACCACTTCTGGATCGCGTCTAAATGATTATCATCCTCTGGACAATATCATAGGGGATGTACAATCAGGAGTATAGACAAGAAATCAACTATATTAAGCTGATTATGCCTCGGTCATGGAAAAAGGCTACCTTCACGACGGTGCTTATCGATGTTTTGTGTCTCAATTTGAGCAAAAATATGTAAGTGATGCCTTAAATGATGAGACTTGGGTGAGTGCCATGCAAGAAGAACTTCTTGAATTCAAGAAGTTAGGTGTGTGGACTCTGTTGGACAGACCTAAAGGTGCTAAGGTCATTGGCACTAAATGGGTTTTAAAGTGCAAGAAGGATGACCAAGGGGTCATTATCAGAAACAAGGCTCGACTTGTAGTTTAAGGATTTTGACAGGTCGAGGGGATCGATTACAACGAAGTGCTTGCACCTGTGGCAAGAATGGAAGCCATCCGTATCTTCCTAGCCTATGCATTGTATATGAAGATTAAAGTCTATTAGCTTGATGTGGAAAGTGCATTCCTTCATGGAGAAATCCGAGAAACAGTGTACGTCAGTCAACCCGAGGGATTTGAGGATCCGTATCATCGGGATAGAGCTTACAAGCTGGACAAGGCTCAATACGAGCTTCATCAAGCCCCCAGAGCTTGGTATGAGAAATTCTCGACTCATCTTATGAAACATGGGTTTTCTAGAGGAGTGATTAATTGTACATTGTTTATCAAAGAGAAGGATGGTGACTTACTGCTTGTACAGATCTATATTCATGACATAATCTTTGGTTCCAAGAATGAAGACTTATGTAAAAAATTTGAAGCAGTAATGTAGGCTGAATTTGAGATGAGTGCCATAGGAGAGATGAAATTCTTTCTTGGGTTACAGGTGGATCAGACACCACAGGGGATATTTCTACATTAGACAAAGTATGTAGGCGATATTCTCAGTCGGTTTGATATGGAGAATGCTTCCACAGCTGGGACTCCACTTGCTACAAACCATGATGTAGCACCCGACGAGAATGGTGATCTGGTGGATGCTACCACGTACCGAGGAATGATTGGATCTCTATGCATCTCACTGCCTCACGACCTGACATCATGTACGCAACGTGTCTCTGCTCAAGATATAAGGCGAAACCGAAAGTCAACCATATCATAGGAGTCAAAAGGATATTTCGTTATCTAAAGCGTACACCAACACTTGGGTTGTGGTATCCTCATGATGATGACTTTGAACTTACAGCGTATAGTGACTCGGATTACAACGGATGCAAAATGAACTACAAGTCAACCTTGGCAGGTTGTCAATTCTTTAGGAGAAGATTAGTTATGTGGCAGTGTAAGAAGAAGACATCAGTTGCACTGTCAACTTGTGAAGTTGAATATGTTGTTGCGGCAAGCTGATGTTCTCAAATAATCTGGATTCAACAATAAATGCGGGACTACGGTTTGAAATTCTCTAACACTCCTATATTTGTTGATAATTCTACTGCTATAGCCGTAATTAAAAGTCCGGTCCAACATCCTAAGACCAAACACATCGGCATTAAATATCACTTTATACGTGACTGTTTTGAAAAGAATTTAATCGATGTTGTTAAAATTAATACGGATTTTCAACGCGCTGACCTCTACACAAAAACCTTTGATAAACCACGTTTTCTATATTTGTTAGAGGTCAACGACGTTAATATGAAAAGTGATGTGATTTTCGACGATGACAGTACTTAGTCCGACAAGTAGATTTCATTTTACTTTTAATTTTTCTTTTTTTATTTTATTTTGTTTTATTTTATTTTTATTTATTCGCCTATTAAAATCCTAAAAGCAAAACTTCTTCGGTTTTAGAATTTTAGGGGGAGAATAGGTTAATTTAAACAGATTAAGTTAGTATTTAATTTCAAAAAAAGAGGGAGGAGGACAGGCAAGCTAAGAGAAATGAGATTGTATCTGTGATACTGATTCAATGACTATGGAAAATGATAGTACACATGAACAAATAGTTTGGGACTTTAAAAGAAGAAATGGTTTAAAATGCAAAATTCGAAGTATAAGTCTGAGAAGTCTAAGCAAAAATAAAAGGAAAAATAATAGTAAAACTAGCTTCTACTAAGGTAACACAGAGAAAGTAGACCAAGAGGTTACTAGACCATTAGATGATATGTCGGTAGATTTAACACAATAGATAAGTAGACCTCATTGGTGATTTGAAGATCAAACTAAGTTGTTCAACAAGCTGTGGGTTATCATCTTATCCATGGTTAACACAATCAACAGAGTTCCAATAAGGGGTGACGGGAAAAATAAACGCCACAAATGTGTGCGGATGACCATAAAATGAGCAAAGCACATGATGAAAAATGCAAAAAGCAATCAAGCTAATAACCTATGTTGTTGGTGCGATCTGTGTAAAAAAGAATAAAACTGCTCAAACAAGAAGATAGGTTGGGTGCCTCTCTGTTGTGCGGTGGCACTGACCTGAGGATAAGCATAAGCTAAATATTCTAGAATTCATTGGTGATTGTGTCTCTCTGTTGTGCGGTGGTATTGACCTGAGGCTTTGCAACTCTTTGAAAGATCTAGAATAGTTTCTTCTTGAATACTACCCGTAGACCGCTCAAAAAATCGCCCGAGGAATGTTGATTACCATATAAGCGTGGGATCCACAAATGATTGTTGAAATAATTAAACCGTAAATCATCACCAATCTATGTCAAAAGTCTGTGTATGGATTTAAGAGGACAAGTATACTGACAATCATCGTGGCTGCAATTCTTGAAAGTCAACACCACTGTGTGCATCTTGTGGTACTAGTATGATTTCCTAGACTTGCTAATGACTCTCGATGAAAACAAGAATCGAGCTTCAAAAGGTTTTGATGACATGTCCCGAATAATTTGATTTACCTGTATGATTCCATAATGAATCGTTCCACTTATGGTCAAAATAACTTGAAGCTGCCTGTTCGAGAAATAAATCTGTTAGATATCTATCTTAGGATTTCCACCTCACACAAAAAATTAAAAAAATATGTTTTTAATTTTTTCTATTAGTTCTAGTAGTTTCATTTGTTTAATTTTGTCAGTTAAGTTGTTCAACGTCGGACTATGCATTGGAATTTAGTCTGGGATTTAATCACTAAAAAGGGTCACGTCTGAGGTGACCAAACGGGTATTCTAATGTTAAAAGGATCACGTCTGAGGTGATCAAAAGTCTTCAAAGTTAAAATGGTCATGTCTGTGATGATCGAATGGTCAAAATGTCGTATCCATAAGAAAAAGGAATAAGTGAATAAATGGTCATAAAGTCAAAATCATAAGTAGGATCCATTCGCATGACTGGACAATGAGTATGGACCAGTCGTATGATTGGATCATACTTATGAACCAGTCACCCGAATAGAGCATGAGTACGAACCATTCACACGACTGGCTTACAAGAATGAGCCAATCGCCTGAATGGGGTTGACCGAATGAGTTAGTCGCCCGACTGAAACCCAGTCGGCCGACTGAGCCAATCGCACGACTAAGATCCAATCGCACGAATGAAAAGAGCGAATGGATCCAGTTGCCCGATTGAAACCAGATTCAGTATAAATATGGCTAAAGTCGGTCGCATATGTTCATCATTCCTCAATCGCCCTAAAATCGCCCGATAGTACCATTACTCTGTCCAAATCTGATTAGATTGATTACTCCTCACCACTTAGCTACTAACGAGTTTGTACTTCATCTGCAAGTAATTTGCGACCCAAATCACAGTAAATGCATGGTGAAAATAAACCCTAACTGGGCTAAATCGTTTAAAATCAAGAAAATAGAGTTAACTTACACACATACCAAATAAACGTCAAAATTGGGTAAAATGAAAGGCATATAGCAACCATTAACAATCCTACGAGTCTAAAGAACCTAAACACAATGTTTAATTGCAAGTATTGACTTAGATTCAGGATAACTGTGTCGAATAGAGAATTATGCGACTGGTCACTTCGAATGAACTTCAATCGCATGATTAAACTGGGCGAATGACTCAGTCGTCCGAATGAACGAGGCATATGAGCTCCGTCACCCGATTGAACTCAGTCGCAGGCTCGGTCGCCCGACCTCAACTTAGTAGCAGGCTCAGACGCCCGACTGAACTCAGTCGCAGGCTAAGTCGCCCGATTGAATTCAACCGCATACCAAATCAACCGACTGAACTCAGTCGTCTGGTTCAATCACACGATTGAACCAGACTGATCTCAAAGAGTTTAAAGTGAAATAGCTTCTGTTATGTGCTGATCTAATATGTATGTGTCTTGTGTTACAGAATCATTGCAGATAGGTGGATCATAAACACCAAGAACAATATTTGTGCTCACTTGGATGCCACCACTCGGAATGATGCCGATTTTGCTAGTATTATTGCATTCCTAAGGAGATCGAGGATATATCGAGCGATATCTACACCTGCACACCCTATAGGTCTATACAGCAGGCCTTCTGGGAAGGTTCATCTGTTAACCGATCGACTGAGCGCTGTAGAATACATAGCACCATCTTTGGCCAGGAGATTGAGGTCACAACAGCCAATCTGAGATGAGTTCTGGATTTGGGAGATGATGCTGCCTACCCCACCAGATTACATCCTCTTACCGTAAGGGGATGCTTTCTACGGATGAGGTACACTGGGGACATCAATGCAGGTGTGCTCAATAAAAACAACATGTGTCCCCAGTTCAAGTACCTAGCTCATGTCATTCCGAAGTGCATTGCTTCACGAAGGGGTGGATTTGATGATTTATCGGACCAAATTCAGAATGCCTACGTGGCACCGGTTCTAAATCACCCCTTCAGCTTCTCCAACATGATTTTCTCCTAGTTGATCAAGAATATAAGGCCAAAGGCAAGGAAGGCTTCTACATGTACCCAAGATTTCTGCAGATGATCATTGATGAGAAGTTTCCTTTGCTGCCTAAGGAGAGTCATGATGTTGTATCTCTCGAGATCATGGATGACACCACTCTAGGGAGAATGAAGGTCTACAGGGGCAAGCAGGTAAAGCCCCCTGTAAAGAGCCTGTTTGGGCACTTGGCTAGAGAAGACTATGTGGCGCCAGCTCGGAGAAAGTGGCGATAGTGACTCGGATGTTGAGCAGATTGCTCAAGCCTCCGATGACTCCGATGGTGATGATCATGATGCTAAGGAAGAGTCTCTGGTGTGAATGGTGGGGAGCCGGGTCGTAGCCACAGAGAGAGGTATTAGAGCGGTTGGTGGATGCCAAGGAGAGTCCAGGGATACTGTTGCTGCTGATACAGATCCATCATATACCCCGAACCCGCCCAACAATCAAGGGGAAGCCAGATAAAGGCACGAGGAGGAAGAGAATGGCTCACCCCTATGGCAAGAAGGGGAAGAGGCTAAAGTTTACATTGATCTCTACTACTGCCACAACCACCACCTCATCCACTACTGCTACCACCACCACTACCACACCACCTACCACAACCACACTCCCATCTACCCCCACCACTACTACCACTTCACCCACCATCACTACTACAACCACTACACCACTCATCTACACTACTTCCACCACCATTACAGCCTACCCATCACCACCCACTCATATACCACCACCCATATTCACCACTGCCACCACCACCCCCACTAGCCACCAACCCAGACCATCATCCCACCCAATATTCACTACATGATCATCCTTATCTTCTATTGGGGTAGAGGATTAGCTGTTAGCACTAAACAAAATAATGTTGAAGCTATAAACTGCTGATGAAGAGAGAGCTACCCAAATACGTCAGCTTGTGGAGCAAAACGCTGCCCAAGCACAATAGATCTCACAACAGGCCCAGCTGATTCAGTACCAAGCTTAGCAGATGGCTGCACAGGGTGAGGAGATTGCCCAACTCCAGGAGCATAAAGTCCTATCAGCAAAGAAGATAGAGGAGTTGGAGGCTGCCAAAAATACTATCCTGCTTAAGCTCAAAGGAACAAAGGATGAGCCTCTAAAGATAAGACAAAGGGATGGTGATGACAATGGTGATGAGGATGATGATGAGGATGATGATGATAAGGATGATGATGAGGAGGATGATGATGAGGAAGAGACAAAAGAAGGAGTTGATGATGGTGCAGGAGATGGAGGAGATGCTGAGGAAGGAGATGATGCAGTGGCATCAGGGGCCACACAAGCAAGAGAGAGGTGCACCAAGAAGACTTAAGATCAGGGTGCCTCGACCTCGGCCCCGACTGAAGAAGAGCACATTATTCAAGATAAAAGTAATGTTTAGACGTTTATGTAATTTTAAATCTTATGTAATTGAATCATGTATTAAACTTATGTACTTATGTTTATAAATATTTGATATGTCTCTCTCTTGATTATTGACTAATGGTTGATGTATTTACATGTTTAAATCAAGCAGATCAATCATCTCAGCAAGATGAGTACGATGTTGCTCCCCTTCAGCAAATCAAGTCTCAACTCACAATGATTCTTGATTTGCAAGGGATCGTCCGAAGGTCCGTAAGCTATACTCTTAAAGAAGGAGAAATTATTCATGACCTTACGGATGAACAACTTATTGAGATGTTCCGGCTAAACCCGGATGAGATTGTGAAGGATGCTCCAACTATTGAAGTTGCAATTGACGACGAACTGAATGACGTAGACAACATCGAGATCGAGGACGTCACGGTGGAGCATTATCCTAAGTACACTAATAGAGAGGGAAATATAGTCCCCAATCTGGGTGATACTCTTGTCACTAATACTTTTGATAAACTAGATCAGATGGAAAGAGAGTCAGAGAAAATAAAGATCAAGCCCAAGCCTCAGACGCTGATGCCGACATCAAAAAGGCTGAATGGGCAGCATGTTTTGCAGAGATCCAAGCCAAACGCACTTCTCCAAAGGCGAGTGCCTACACCAAGCCCTACAAAGTGAAGAAGCATCACAAGGTGTCAGGAAAGATTATCGCGTGGGACTATTTTGAAGATCTAAATGTATATGTTGTTAAGAGTACCACACCAGGTGGGTCAACTTCAAACCTCAATAACCAACGAGGTATATCATATGGTTTGAAGATGATGCCATTACTGGAAAGCCAAAGATAGTGCTGAAGTGGAGTCCTCCGCGCACGATGTCAAGAATCCCTCTAAGGGAAATGCCACAGGACTTCACTCCATACTTTAAGTGGTGGTACTATGACTGGAGAACAGGTGAGGCGGTCATAGTTCTGAACAGAGATGGAAATATGGAAACTATCAAGGTATTTGACCCAATGTAGCTAACTAACTTGTCTTCTGACGATGTCCACACTTTATACAAGTGGCCACTGTTCTATGACGCGCAAGACATTGTACAAGCCCTCCAGTTCCAAAATGTGATAAGACTCTGCTTTGTATTTGAAATAAATGTTGGAGTTATAAGGGAGGAGAAGTACAAGAAGTTTGAAGAGCTTATGAAGAATGTTAGATAATAGAGTTAACTAGGTCCAAGGGGGAGTTTGTAGATACACGTGTACCTAATTTAGGAGCTCAAATGTAAAATGTCTTTCATGTCTTACATATATGTAACAAAATGGGTATGAATGAAATGTAATGTGTTGATGATGCTTATAATGTTTAATATTTCATTGATTATTGTGTGATAACGAATATTGAACTAACTATATAGGTTTGTGGTTGTTTACATAGTTCTTAGTCAATAATGATTGAGAAACGTGCTTAAATTTAAATGTGTGAAGATCTCATGCAAATGGACCATGCTAATGGACCATACGCATGAATACTTCATGCTAATGAACCAGTCACACACTGAACCAGGAGACTGGATCAGTGCAAGATTGTAACATGAGATTGACTCAGTCGCACGACTGAATCTTCAGTCGTGCGGATGGATCAACCGCATGCTTTAATCGCACGACTGAACCATGCAAATGGTTCAATCGCACGAATGGAAAACCCTAACCTATAAATACCACTTAATTCGTGGAAAAACATAACGATTTTGAATCCCTACACACTAAATCGTACCCTAGCCGTCCAGAGACCCTAGAACACCTGTTACAAGTTCATAGATCGCAGTAAATCATCTTACAAACGTTCTTAACGTTTAGATTCATTCTTAGATCGATTATAAATGTGTTCTCACTGATTGGATCGCCAATCAAATATGATTCCACACTATTTGGTTTGGTATACACGTAAATCAGTTAGAACTCTGCACCGAAAACGGTCCTAACAACTGCCACCATAGGAAAGCCTTCTAAACACTAAATGTAGACCTATCAATAACAACCCAGTAAAGGATCTTGTGGTGTCCACTCCTCTGGTTGGTGATACTGATTCCACAAGTAAACCTGTGAACTTTATCACTAAACAAAAGGATTCTACTTTGAAATCAAAAGGAAAAATGGCTATTGAGAATTTGGATGATAAAATTAAAAAGGTTAATTTAGGGTGAGGTTCACAACCGTCTATTTCAGAACCCGAAATGACTAAACCTGTTAACCATAAATGTGTTAATCATCAAAGTCCAAATAAACTAAAAGGTAAAGATGTTCAAAATGTTAAAACATTTAATTTGTTAAAGAAGTTGAAACATCTAAAAGAGAATTGACAAAACCCAACCAGACACATCTCACCCCGTTACCAAACTCAACACCACATAAAAAATTTCTTCAATCTGTAGAAGTGAGATCTTGCTATAGTTGTGGAAAACTAGGACATATCTCTCCTAATTGTCCTTATTATCAAACACCCAAAAAGAAATTTGAACTTTTTGATGAAAAACCAAGATTTCCTTAGAGTATTAGTGAACCTAAAGTTCAAACCATAAGTCAGTCGTCTGTTTATCACAAATAGACCTTACATAAAACTGGTTTATGGAAAGAAAGATCAAGTAATGTGTCTGATAGTGAGGGCAAGAAGAAGGGTGTGCCCTCATCCTTTAAAGGACAGTGGGTTGAGTTCATGATGTGTGATTCCTCTAGGTCACCCAAGCCAGTTAAGGCTTAGGTCCTAAATCTAAACTAATAAGTTTCTTTGAACAGGGCTATGACTAATACCTAGATTATTGATAGTGGGGTGTCCAGGCACATGACAAGGAATTCATCCCTCCTTTTCAACGTCAAACAAATTAAAGGGGGACATGTATCATTCGCTGGAAATAAAGGAGCTTACATCACCGTTCAAGGCGAAGTGGGAAATGAGAAAGTGAAGTTTGACAAGGTCAACTACGTTCAACAACTACATAACAACTTTCTTTCAGTCTCCCATATCTGTGATAAAAGATTCAAAGTTGTATTGATAACAAGACGTGCTACATGTTGAAGAAGGATTATGTGATTGAGGAGGATAAGGTTCTTATGTCAGCTTCAAGATATAACGACTTGTATGTCTTGGATCTATCAAAAGCCTCCATAACTAATCACACTGTTCAATGCTTCTTGTCAAAGACAACAGATAGGGATTCAATCTTATGGCATAGAAGAATGGGACACATTAACCCTAGAAAGATGAATCATTTGAACAGAATGATTTATTGAATGGAGTAACTGTCAAGAATTTCCAGCTTCCAGATTTTTGCATAGCATGTAAGAAAGGGAAACATACAAAGAAGTCTCACAAGGCAAAAAAAGTGATCTCTATTGATATTCCTCTCGAGCTTCTACACATGGATCTGTTTGGCCTTGTCAGCACAAATAGCATTGTTGGAGATCTATATTGCTTTGTAGTAACTGATGATTACTCAATATTTTCTTGGGTGATGTTTCTTAAATCCAAATAAGAGACTTTTGAATCATTCAAACATCTAGTAACTACTTTCGAATCATTCTACAAGCTGAAAGTAAGGCATATTCGATCAGACAATGACACAGAGTTCAAGAATTAGTGGATAGAGGCATATTGTAGAGAGAAAGGAATTGTTCATCAATTTACTTCTGCCTACACTCCACAAATGAATGGGGTTGCTGAAAGGAAAAATAGGAGCTTGATAGAGACAACCAGGACTATGCTAGGCGGCTCTAAACTGCCTATTCAATTCTGGAATAAGGCAGTGGCTAATGCATGTTACATGCTTAATTGAGTCTTTGTGGTCAAACGACATGGGAAAACATGTTATGAACTGCTCCAACGACGTAAATCAAACTTGGAGTATCTAGAACCGTTTGGCACTCTGTGCATGTTGTTAAAGAAAACTCAGACTGGGAAGTTTAGTGATAAGGCAGAAGAAGGTATCTTTCTCGGATACAGCATACCAGACAAGAGAGTATATAACAACTGAACGGGTCAGGTAAAAGTGTGGTGCAATGTAGATGTTCAAAGATACACCACCCCCTGTTGATACATGTATGTCCCTAGATCATGATATGAAATGTAATAGATCTTGTTTATCTAATTCAGATGTAATTTTATATGATTAATGAAATGATATTGATTGTTTGTGATTTGTAATGTCTAATTTTTCATTAATGAGTCGATATTGAATTGGTTAATTAGGTTAGTGATTGTTTGAATGGTTACACATAATGTTTATTAATTAATACATTCAAACATAACATAATGAAGTTCTCATGCGAATGGCCCATGCAAATGGCCCATGCAAATGGACCACACACATGAATAACTTTATACGATTGACTCAGTCGCACGACTGAACCAGGAGACTGGATCAGTCGTATGATTGACACATAAGATTAGCTCAGTCGCACGACTGAACACTCAGTCTTGCGGATGGATCAACCACATGGTTCAATCGCACGACTGAATCATACTAATGGTTCAGTCGCACGATGAACAATACTAACCTATAATACAACCCAATTCGTGGAAAAAAGAGAGAATTCATTCTATTACGACTCCAGACGTACCCTAGCCGTCCAGAAGCCTCCCAATTCGTTCTCCAAGTTCATAGAACACATTAGATCGATTCCCAATCGATTTCTAACGTTAGTTTCAATTCTTTATTGATTCTTCATGTGTTCTCACTGATTGGATCGCCAATCAAATAGGATTCCGCACTATTTGATCTGGTTTACACGTTAATCACTAGGATTCCGCACTATTTGATCTGGTTTACACGTTAATCAACAATATTCCAATAAGGGGTAATGAACATGTAAACGCCAAAAATGTGTGCGGATGATCATAAATAGAGAAAAGCACGAAAAAAATGAAAGAAAAATGCTATCAAGCTAATGACTTATGTTGTTGGTGCATTTTGTGCAAAATAAAATTAAGCTGCTCTAACAAGGAGATAGGTTGTGTGCCTCTCTGTTGTGGGATGGCACTGACCTGAGGATAAGCATTACCTAGATATTCTAGAATTCATTGTTGTTTGCCGCCTCTCTGCTGTGCGATGGCACTAACCAGAGGATTGGCTTCTCTTTGAAAGCTCTAAGAATAGTCTCTTCTTGTAAAAATACCCGTAGACCGCTCAAAAGCTCCTGAAGAATGTTGATTACCATATAAGTGTGGGATCCACAAATGTTAGTTGAAATAATTAAACCTAAATCTATCACCAGTCTGTGTCAAAAGTTTGTGTATGGATTTAAGAGGACAAATATATTGACAATCATTGTGGGTGCAATTCTTGAAAGTTCAAATCAATGTGGGAATCTAATAGTACCAGTGTGATTTCCTAAATTTGCTACAGACTCTGGATGAAAACCAAGAAGTGAGCATCAAAAGGTTTCGATAACAGTCCCAAATGATTTGACTTGCTTGTATGATTCAAAAATTGAATTGGTCCAGGTGTGGTCAATCTAAGTTGAAGCTGCCTATTCCGGAACCAAATCCCGTAGATTTCCATCTTAGGATTTATCTCTCACAAAAAGCCAAAAACAAGTTTTATTTTTTGTACGTTAGTTTAGTTTTTTTCTAATTCACTTAGTCTTTTAGTTTTGTTTGTTTGCCGGACTACATCATGAAAATCGGTAAGGGATCAACTCACTAAAAGGGCATGTCTGAGATGGCCACATGTGTTTTCAAAAGTTTAAAAGGGTCACGTCTGAGGTGACTAAATTGTTTAAAAGGATCACGTCTGAGGTGATCAAAAAGTTTTCAAGTTAAAATGATCATGTCTGAGATTATCAAATGCTCATAATGTTCAATTCAACAGGTAAAAAGGGTTTAAGTGCTAAATGTTCATAAGTGTAACCCATTCGCACAACTGGATCATAAGTATGAACCAACCATGCGAATGGATCCCATTCGCACGACTGGACATGAAATTGCGCCATTCACCCGAATGGCTTATCAGAATGATCCATTTGACCGAATGAAAGGGTGCGAATGAGTCAGTCGACCGACTGAGACTCAGTCGGTTAACTGAAGGTGCGAATTAAAGGGCACGAATGAGTCAGTCGACCGACTGAGACTCAGTCGGACAACTGAATGTGACTGACTGGGCCAATCGCACGACTGAGCCTCAGTCGCCCGAATGAACTGAGCGAATGAGGCCAGTCGGCCGATTGAACTCAGCTTCAGTATTGAATGGGACATAGTCGATCGCATTCCACTCATCACCCTCAATCGCTCCTAAATCGCACCAAGTACCGTTACTCTGCCAAAATTTCTCTAGACCTTGTTTTCACATTACTGTTGATCTTCTGACGTTTGTTGACTTATATACAGGTAGATGGTATTGATATCTTACCGAAATCAGAAGACATTGAATCCAAATTTGTGATATTCGAGTGAAACAAGAATCGGACTGAAAAATGCCCTAATAACCAACATAAACTAAGCAAAATGTAAAAATTAAGTTCACTAGGTTATTAGTGACTAAATGGCGAGTCTATTGAACCGTAACCCATGTTAAATCACTTGTTTTGGTCAAGATTCGAATAGCAGGCGACTGAACAGCGGGACAAGCGACTGGTTGTCTGGATGAACTCTAATCGCATGATTGAAACTTGCGATTGGATCAATCGGCCGAATGAACCATGCGAATGAGCTCAGTCGGCCGACTGAACCAATTGCAGACTCAGCCAGCAGATTGAACTCAGTCGCATGTCTCATTTACCCGAACGAGCTCAGTCGCATGAAAGAACAACCGACTGACTTCAGTCGCATGATTCATTCGCACGAATGAATCAGAATGAATTTAAACATTACACTTAGAACTGAATTTTGATGTATTATGTACTAATGGTTCTGTGTCTTGTGTTTCAGGAAAATGGTTGATAGATGGTCCATTAATCCAAAGCACAACATATGTTCTCACTTGGATCATACTACTCGAAACGGGACCGAGTTCACAGAGATTATAGCTTTCCTTACACGTTCCCGGATACATAAGGCTATATCTACACCTTGCACGCCCTACAGGTCATTACACCAGGCATTCTGGGAGAATGCCTCAGTTGATCGCTCTCGTGAGCCGTATAGTATATGGAGCTCCATTCTGGGTCATGATATCGAGGTTACTGCTGCTGATATCCAGAGAGTTCTTGAGTTTGGGGACGATACAAATCACCCCACCAGATTACATCCACTTACTGTGAGAGGCTTCTTCCTCAGGATCAAGTACGCTGGGGACATAAACTCGGGTCTACTCAACAAAAGCAACCTGTGCCCCCAGTACAAGTACTTGGCGCATGTGATCCTAAAGTGCATTGCTTCGAGGAGGGGTGGGTTCGATGATCTATCAGACCAGATTCAGAATGCCTACGTGGCACTGGTGCTGAACCACCCTTTTAGCTTTTCGAGTATGATCTTCTCTTATTTGGTGGAGAACCAGGAGGCAAAGGAGAAGGAAGGATTTTGTATGTACCCCAGGTTTCTACAGCTGATCTTTAACGAGAAGCTGCCACTTCTTCCAAGGAGAGTCACGATGCAGTTGCTTTGGAGATTATGGATGACACGACCTTGGGTCGAATGAGGGTGTATAGGGGCAAGTAAGTGAAGGCCCAGGTGAAGAGATTGATTGGCCATTTGGCCAACGAGAGATATGTGGTTCCAGGGAGACGCAAATGGCGTCATGATGACAGTGATTCTGATGACGAGAGGCTACTGCTCCCAGAGCATGACTCTGATGATGACGACAGTGATTCTGAACACTCAGTCTTGCGGATGGATCAACCGCATGGTTCAATCGCATGACTGGATCATACTAATGGTTCAGTCACACGAATGAACAATACTAACCTATAAATACAACCCAATTCGTGGAAAAAAGAGAGAATTCATTCTATTACGACTCCAGACGTACCCTAGCCATCCAGAAGCCTCCCAATTCGTTCTCCAAGTTCATAGAACACATTAGATCGATTCCCAATCGATTTCTAATGTTAGTTTCAATTCTTTATTGATTCTTCGTGTGTTCTCACTGATTGGATCGCCAATCAAATAGGATTCCGCACTATTTGATCTGGTTTACACGTTAATCACTAGGTATTTCATTCAATACCAGGTCCTAACACCCCCTACTGGAAAAGGACCTGCCTTCTTCTTTGACTATGATGGATTTTTTAAGTCCTTCAACCTACCTCCCTCTCATCATGATGATGAGTTATCTTCTACAATGATGTACGACGTTCTGAACACTCCTCCACAAGACTCGACATTAACGGCTTCACTAGATGATACTTCTAGCCCTTCATGGGGAGAGCTTGAAGTAAGTAATTCTTCCTCTAATGACGAAGCAGGTAAGACTGAACATGTGGACCAAGAGGCATAGGTTCCCACTAATGAATGTATACAAGCATCGGATCTTGATGCCACTGACACTTTTAAACCTCATACTCTAACTTCTACACATACTGAACATGGGATTCACAATCTGGATACTGAAGTAGTTATTCCCACCACTACCGGATATCGAATTAATGTGTATCATCCCTTGGACAACATCATTGGGAATGTTTGATCAGGAGTACAAACACGAAATCAGCTATACTCAACTGATTATGCCTCAGTCATGGAAAAAGAATATCTTCACGATGGTGCATATCGATGTTTTATGTCTCAATTTGAGCCAAAATATGTGAGTGAAGCCTTAAACGATGAGACATAGGTTAGTGCTATGCAAGAACTCCTACAGTTCAAGAAGTTAGGAGTATGGACCCTTGTGGACAGACCAAAAGGTGCTAAGGTGATAGGCACTAAATGGGTGCTGAAGTGTAAGAAAGATGACCAAGGGGTAATAATCAGAAATAAGGCTCGGCTTGTGGTTCAAGGGTTTCGACAAGTCGAAGGCATAGATTACAATGAAGTGTTTGCACCGATGGCAAGGATGGAAGCAATTCGCATTTTCTTAGCCTATGCATCCAACATGGATATTAAAGTTTATCGATTGAATGTGAAAAGTGCATTCCTTCATGACAAAATTTGTGAAACAGTATACGTCAGTCAACCCGAAGGGTTTGAGGATTCGTATCATCGGGATAGAGTTTACAAACTAGACAAGACTCTTTACTGGCTCCATCAAGCACCTAGAGCCTGGTATGAGAAATTCTCAACTCATCTAGTGAAACATGGTTTTC
This sequence comes from Flaveria trinervia, assembly GCA_025506515.1. NCBI lineage: Eukaryota > Viridiplantae > Streptophyta > Magnoliopsida > Asterales > Asteraceae > Flaveria > Flaveria trinervia. The sequence goes on from CM046444.1 coordinate 101,668,685, forward strand.
GCAGAGGAGTTATTGACTGCATGTTATTCATCAAAGAAAAGGATGGTGATTTACTGCTGGTACATATATATGTGGATGACATAGTCTTCGGTTCCAAAATTGAAGAATTATGTAAAGAATTTGAATATGTAATGAAAGCAGAGTTTGAGATAAGTGCCATGGGGGAGATGAAGTTCTTTCTTGGCTTATAGGTGGATCAGAAACCAAAAGGAATCTTCCTGCATCAGTCCAAATATGTAAGAGATATCCTCAGTCGATTTGACATGGAGAATGCTACGGCTGATGGAACTCCACTTGGCACGAATCATGACGTGGCACCCGACGAAAATGGTGATCTTGTTGATGCCACCATGTACAGAGGAATGATCGGATCTCTCATGTACCTCACAGCCTCTCGTCCTGATATTATGTACACCACATGTCTCTGTTCCAAGTATCAGGCAAAACCAAAAGTAAATCATCTCATCAGAGTTAAAAGGATTTTTTGTTATCGGAAAGGTACTCCAACACTCGGGTTGTGGTATCCTGATGATGATGACTTTGAGCTTATAGCGTACAGTGACTCAGACTATGGTGGTTGCAAGATGAGTTACAAGTCAACATCAGTGGGATGTCAGTTCTTTGGTAGACGGTTAGTCACTTGGCAGTGTAAGAAGCAGACATCAGTTGCTCTGTCAACATGTGAAGCTGAATATGTTGCTGCTGCAAGTTGCTGTTCGCAAATCATTTGGATTCAACAGCAAATGCACGACTACGGTTTGCAATTTTCTAACACCCCTATCTTTTTTGATAATTCTGCTGCAATTGCTGTAACTAAAAATCCGGTCCAACACCCGAAAACAAAACACATCGGCATTAAATGTCACTTTATACGTGACTATTTTGAAAAGTAATTGATCGATGTTGTTAAAATTAATACTGATATTCAACGTGCCGACCTCTAGACAAAAGCATTTGACAAACCTAGGTTTTTATATCTTTTAGAGGTTAATGGCGTGAAAAAAAAGTGATATGATTCAAGAGGAAGAAAGTTAGTAGTCCGACAAATATTTTCTTAGTATATTATTTATTTTCTTTTATTTTATTTTCATGTCTATTAAAATCCAAAAACACAAAAAGATTTTCGGTTTTAGAATTTTACGGGGAGAATAGTTTAGTTTAGTATTTACTTAGTTCCAGTATTTATTTACATAAAAATAAAAAATAAAAAAACAAGGGGGAGGGCAGGTTTGCTGAAAGAAATAAAATCAAATCTATGATTTTGATTCAAAGCATATGGAAAATGATAGTACACAGGGAACAAATTGGTTGGGACTTCAAAACTAATTTGTTCAACATGCTAAATTCAAATTACAAGTCTGAGAAGTCTAAGCACAACAAAAGAAAAATGATAGTAAAACTGGTATGCTACTGAGGTAACATAGAGAAAGTAGACCTAGAGATTTCCGGTTCATTATATGATGTGTCGGTAGATTTAACACAATAAATACTAACTTCATTGGTGAATTAAAATTCAAACTAATTTGTTCAACTTGCTATGGGTTCTCATCTTATCCCTGGTTAACACAATCAATGTATTTTCAATAAGAGGTGACGAGCAAAATAAGCGCCACAAATGTGTGTGGATGACCATAAAAATGAGCAAGCACATGAAAAAACTGCTAAAAGCAATCAAGCTAATGACTAATGTTGTTGGTGTGTTAAGTGCAAAAGAAACAAATGCTCTAACAAGAAGATAGCTTGTTGAAATAATTAAACCTAACTCATCACCAATGTGCGTCAAGAATCTGTGTATGGATTTAAGAGGAAAAATATACTGACAATCATCGTGGCTGCAACTCTCAATAGTCAAAATCACTGTGTGCATCTTATAGCTCTAGTGTGATTTCTTGAAAGTGATGTTGACACTCAGACAAAACAAGAATCTAGCATCAAAGTGCATATTAAAAAGGTCCCAAATGATTATGAGATACTTGTATGATTCTATAAAGAATCTTTCCAGAAATGATCAAACTAACTTGAAGCTGTTCTATTTTCTAGTTAAATACGTCTTGTTTTTTTTAAATTTCAAGTTGTTTTCTATTTTCTAGTTTTCTTTTGTTACGTAGATTTCAGACTATACAACTAAATGAAATTTGTGAATCACTCACTAAAAGGGGTCACGTTTGAGTTGACCAATCAGTTCTAAACTAAAAGGATCACGTCTGAGGTGATCAAATGATGTTAAATTAAAAGGGTCATATCTGAGATGATCATAGGTCATAAATTTATATATCAAAAGGTAAAATTTTAAGTGTTTGAAAGTGTATGAGGTCAAACTCATAAGTATGAGCCAATGTCACAATTGAATCATAAGGATGAGCCAATCGCACATTTGAACCATACATATGAGCAGTCACACGATTGGATCATAAGTGTGGGACAACCCTGCGATTGGACCACAAGACTGAACCAATAGTACGAATGAATGAAGGAGTATGAGCTAGTCACACGACTGAACCCCAGTTGCACGAATGAAGAATGCGTATGGGTCCAGTCGCATGACTGAAATTTAAAATAGTATAAATAAGGGGGTCAGTCGGTTGTAACCCTTACCTGTAACACCCGGCCCCTCGCTTCAACAATATTGTCCGCTTTGCCCATGAGGAGCTCACGGATTTGCTTTTGGTTGCTCAGGTGAAAACTTCCAGGGAGGTCACCCATACCTGAATTACTCCCACCTGAGCACGCTTAACTGTGGAGTTCTCCTCTCATCCATAGCCAATACGCCCAAAACGCATTATTCATGTTAGAGGCCAGACATTCCTTATGAACCAAGAATCTTTCCTGTCCACAGCCGATGTGGGATATGTGTAGGGTGTCACAAGCACCCCCTGTTTGGACTCATCGTCCTTGATGAGCCCAAGAAGTCACCATCCTTGGTGAGGTATGTCCCACACCCCGAACGACACGAGAGTGGCTCTAATACCACTCTGTAACACCCGACCCCTCGCATCAACAATATTGTCTGCTTTGCCCACGAGGAGTTCACGGATTTGCTTTTGGCTGCCTGGGTGAAAACTTCCCAGGGAGGTCACCCATCCTTAAATTACTCCCACCTGAGCATGCTTTACTGTGGAGTTCTCCTCTCATCCATAGCCAATACGCCAAAAACGCATTGTTTATGTTAGAGGCCAGACATTCCTTATGAACCAAGAATCTCTCCTGTCCATGGCCGATGTGGGATATGTGGTAGGGTGTCACATTACCACCCTTCAAAACTCTCTGAAATCGCTCATACACACACATACTCTGCTCAAATTCGTTTAACTGATATTACCGATTGATTGTGATCCTAACGTGTGTTCTACTCATCTACAGGTACTGTGCAACTGAAATTGATCCAAATTAATGTATTAATCGCACCTTTAAGGACCGATTATGCTAAAACCTAGAACCAAGACTAAACCATAAAAATAGACCACTCAAATGGACATAAAAGTGGATTTAAAAGACATTAAGTGCTATTTCGAGTCTCTGCGAGTCTAATGAGTCTAAACATGAAGTGTTATATAAAGTTTTGACAAAGATTCAAATCCAGGGTGTTCAACAGTGAAGGATGCGAATAGACACGCTGATGAATTTTAGTCGCACGATTGAACCAGGCTCATGATTAAATCACACGAATGAATCATGCATATGGGGTCAATCGCACGATTGATTCAACCGCATGGCATAGAATACGACTAAGTTTAGTCGCAGGCTCAATCGCACGACTGAACTCAGCCCTAGGCTAAATCGTATGACTGAACTAAATCGTACGACTAAAACTCCGTCGTATGGTTCAGTCGCACAACTGAACCAGCTTGATCAAAACAGTTTAAGTTCCTACTGTCTTCTGTTATGCACAAATCTAATGTATATTTTTCTTGTGTTTTAGCAACATGGCTGATAGATGGACGATGAGCACCAAGCACAACATCAGTGCTCACTTAGATGCTACTTCTCGGAATGCTTCCGAGTTTGCTGGGATTATAGCCTTTCTACATAGATCGAGGATCTACAAGGCTATCTCTGCTCCATGCACACCCTACCGATCTATACAGCAGGCCTTCTGGGAAGGTGCTTCGGTTGATAGGTCCGTTGAGCCACATAGTATTCGAAGCTCTATCTCCGGACAAGAGATTAGGATTACTGAAAGTGATCTAAGGCGAGTCTTGGATCTGGGTGAGGATGATACCTGCCAAACCAAGTTGCATCCCTTGACTATTCGAGGATGCTATCTAAGGATGAAGTACACTGGGGACATCAATGCAGGTGTGCTCAACAAGAGCAACTTGTGCCCCCAGTTCAAGTACTTGGCTTATGTTATCCTGAAGTGCATAGTGTCAAGGCAGGGAGGATTCGATGAAATGTCAAACCAAATCCAGAATGCATATGTTGCACTGGTACTAAACTACCCGTTCAAATTTTCACGCATACTGTTCTCCTACATGATCGAGAACATCAAGGCCAAGGGCAAGAAAGGCTTTTGTATGTATCCAAGGTTCTTACAGATGATCATAGACTAGAAGATTCCTATGCTGCCAAAGAAGAAAGATGATGTTGTTATTCTAGAGGTGATGGATGACACCACACTAGGGAGGATGAAGGTGTACCACGGGAAGCAGGTGAAGCCCCCGGTCAAGCGATTGTTTGGGCATCTAGCTAATGCAAACTACGTGGTGCATGCTCGCAAGAAATGGCCTCACGATGATAGCAATTCGGATGTTGAGCCTATAGTGGTACCCATCGATGATGACGATGACGATGATGACGATGTTGATGACAGTCAAGGTGGTGGAGATGCTGGTCCAAGACAATCAAGGGCCACTGGCACTTCTTCTAAATCTCTATCATCTCCACTTGGTACTTCTGATGCACCTTGTGGATCAGAGATGGCTGATTTCCACGAGGACTTCCTGATAGATGAAAAAGAGGTGTCTAATGATGAGCCTCTGGTTAGGATAGGTTGGAGCCGGGTTGTGGCTACTGAGAAAGGAGTAGAGGCAGTTGGTGGATGCCCAGCTGGTACTACAAGTGATGATCCTGATGTCACTGATCCTACTTACACCCAGGCTCACATTGATCACATCCTCTACCACCACTACCACAGCCACTACCACCACTGCCATAACCACCACCATTGCCACAGCTACTACCAACACTGCCACAGCCACCACCACTACCACACCCATTACCACCTTTACAACCATTGATACTCCAACCACCACTCATACACCTACCTCCATCTCACCCACAATACCCAACACAATCCCACCACAATCCATTCCCATTCCTCCTCCCATCTTCACCACATCCACCACTACAACCACGACTCACCAAGCTGATCCCTCCACCCAATCCACATTTACACTTGGATCTACTCTACCCATGGTCGGGTTAGAGGAACAGCTAGCAAGCCTCAACCGCATGGTACTGAAGCTGATCGCCACTGATGATTTGAGAGCTACTCAAATGAACCAGCTGATGGTTGTAAATGCGAATCAAGCCAAGCAAATAGCTCAACTAAGTGAGAAGAACGCACAGTATGAGAGAGCTTTAGGTTGAGCTCACCATGCACTAAAGAGTCAAAACAATATGGTGATGGCTTCGGTAAAGAGGATTGAAGGACTTGAGAAAAAGAACAAAAAGATTTTGCTAAAGCTGAAGGGATCTAAGAGTGAGCCTTTAAAGATTAAAGATGGTGATGATGAGGATGATGAAGATGAGCTCACTGAAGATGAATCTGAAGAAGAAGAAGATAATGATAAGTAGGAAGCAGGAGGAAGTGGAAAGGGAAAAGGAGGTGATGATGATGATGAGAATGATCAAGAAGGTGATGCATCTGCATCAGCCTCAAATCCATCAGCAAAGGAGAGGCGCACCAAGAGAAATCAGGATCAAGGAGCCTCATCCTTAGCTCCTTGAGCTGAAGAGACAACCGATCAAGGCAAAAGTAATGATTAGAAGTTTATGTATTTGAAACTTTTGTACTTGAATTGTGTATTACATTAATGTAATTAATGAATCTTTATATTTTGATGTCTTGATTAATGATGTATGTGTGATATGTTGAATGTTTAATCAAACAGATGTAGCTCAACAGTCAAATGAATATAATGTCGCCCCCCTTCAGCAAGTCAAGACTCAAATCACTATGATTCTTGATTTGCAAGGGATCGTCAGAAGATCTTGAGCTACACTCCTGAAGAAGGAGAATAATCCATGATCTGATAGATGAGCAGCTGGCTGATATGTTCAGATTAAATCCAGATGAAATTGTCAAAGATGCTTCGGAAGTTGATGTATTAAGTGACGAAGTGCTACAGGATGTGGATGAAATTAAGATTGAAGATGTCATAGCTGAGCACTATCCTAAGTACACTGACCCTGAGGAAAATGTTATCCCCAATTTGGTGAAACTTTTGGCAGTGCTACTTTTGATAAGTTAGAGGAGATGGAGAAAGAAAAAGAGAAAGATGAAAGTACAGCCCAAGCTTCAGATGCTAATGTGGATATTAAGAAGACTAAATGGGCAGCTTGTTTTGCTGAAATGAAAGCCTAACGCGCACCCCCAAAGAAAAATGCCTACACCAAACTTTACAGATTCAAGAGACATCAGAAAGAGTCAGGCAAGATTATTGCGTGGGCATATTTTGAAGACTTTAAAGTCTATGTTGTTAAAAGGGAGAAAGGGATTAAGTACTTCTGATATCCACATGATCTGAAGACTCTTCCTGGTTTTGAGCTCAACCGACTGGCATGCTTAGATCTATTGTATGCCAACCCGAGAAAGATGTCAAAATGGGTTGAGTCAGCATTGAAGAAAGAATACCACACCAGATGGGTAAACTTCAGACCTCAACAACCTAAGAGGTTCATTCATAAGTCTGAAGTTGATCCTATATCTGGAAGGCCTAAAGTAGTGTTGAAGTGGAGTCCCCCATGCATAATGTCCAAGATTCCCTTACGAGAAATACCTCAGGACTTCACTCCACACTTCAAATGGTGGTATTATGATTGGAGGACAGGGGAAGCGGTCATAGTTCTAAACAGAGATGGGAAGATAGAGACTATCAGGGTATTTGACCCATTGTGGCATACTAACTTGTCTGCTGATGATGTTTACACTTTATACAAGTGCCACTGTTCTATGACACGCAAGACATCGTACAAGCTCTTCAATTCCAACACGTTATACGGCTTTGCTTTGCGTTTGAGATATGTGGGAGTTACAAGAGAAGAGAAGTACAAGAAGTTCCACTAGGATAAACTAGGTCCAAGGGGGAGTTTGTAGATACATGTGTTCCTAGTTTATGTGCTTAAATATAAAAGTCTTTCCTGTCTTAGATATGTATAATGTGACGATGTAATGAAGTATGATATATGCTTTGATGTTTATTATCTTTGATTCATATGTATGAACTTCTTATATAGGTTTGAGGCTTGTTGTACATAGTTCTTAGTCAATAATAATTAAGAAATATGTTCAACTTAATCGGATGATTATTCATGCTAATGGACCATACTAATGGACCAAATGCATGAACATATCATGCTTATGGACCAGTCACACGACTAAACCAGGAGGCTGGATCAGTCGTATGATTAAGACATAAGATTGACTCAGTCGCATGACTGAACCTTCAGTCGTGCGTATCAATCAATCACATGAGTCAGTCGCATGACTGAACCTTCAGTCGTGCGTATGAATCAATCGCATGAGTCAGTCGCACGACTGAACCTTCAGTCGTGCGTACGAATCAATCGCATGAGTCAGTCGCACGACTGAACCATGCTAATGGTTCAGTCGTACGAATGGAAACTGTATACCTATAAATACCACCTAATTCGTGGAAAAACATAACACTTTGAGATATAATTCGAATACACATAAACCCTAGCCGTCCAGAGCGTCTAGAACAGCCAGTCCAAGTTCATAGTTCGATCTTGATTGATTCCTACTCGTTCTTAACGATTAGTTCATTCTCATATCGATCGAGTTATCATTATCACTGATTGGATCGCCAATCAAATAGGGTAACATCATGACCAATACTAGAGTTGATAACAAGCAATAAACATAATGAGTTGTTTGACAAGTATTACACAATGATCTGATTAAAATTTCACAATGAACTAGATAAAATGTAAAAAAAATATTTTTAGCATTCCGTTATTTGAAAATCACCATTTTAATAAACACAATAGTTAAATTAGACACAATAGGTAACACAATAACTAGCACTAAACTCGATGATTTGTAATAAATACAATGAACGGCTTGATAAAGATTACATAATGACCTAATCAGGATTACACAATAAATTAAAAAACATAAAAAAATTACATTTTAGTTGTAAGGCCTCGTTCCCGGGACGCTTACAGCTGATAAAAGATATAATTACATTTAATCATTTATAAAACGTTGCAGCGGAATCACAAAATAACTTTTCATATCATTACAAATGCTTTTTCAAGTTAATACAAGCGTTCATTTCAAAACATCATTCGATCGCATTAAAATGCAAAAACATTAACAAAAGAATGTCATCTAAAAAGAACTGAGTAGCCACCTCGTGCCATCCCCAGCAATCATTACCTGCCAACTAGAAATACATCAAAGTCAGCGTTGCTGAGTGAGTTCTAGTTTTATAAAATAAAACATACTTTTCTTTCGTTAAAACCATCCTTTACTTTCATGCGATCACACATCATACGTACACATAGATAATAATTATTATCTTCATCGTTCGTTAACTTCCGTTCATTCATTCATCTTACTTCCATTCGTTCGTTCATCATTACATCTTTTCCTTTCGTCATCACCATGAACTTTACCCTTCATTCTCGTAGTACTAGACTTAAGCCTATAAAAAACCTTCATCGGTGGTGCTCGGCACCAAATGGTCATAGTACCTAAGGTAAAGTTCAGGTATACCACTGTCATATGCTATGCCCTTCAGTCTCGTGGTACTGGACCTAAGCCTATAAAAGACCTTCATCGGTGGTGCTCGGCACCAAATGGTCACAGTACTAAGGCACGCAACAATGGTTCGTACATATGGTCAATCACAAAGAAAGACCCCGATGTGCATCCTCTCAGGGTAGCGAACCCGCACACCGTTGGGCTAACACCTTAATGGCGTGTCCCGACATACAGTGCTTGCAAGACTTTCATTACTTCATCGTTCATTAATGCATGCATTCTTACTTCATGTTCCTCTTTCATTATCTTTCACTTTATGTTACATAATACTTCATTCATTCATTAACATGACACAAAAAGCCACAAGAAAGTTAAACATACATCATAATAAGGAACATAACATACATAGTCATCAACATCATACAGGGCAACATCATACATACATAACATGCATAATCATGCAACAACATCATCATCATGCCCAACATGCACTCTAAGGCCTCAAACGTCATCATACATGCTCTTACGGGAACCTTTACGTCAAAACTTACATCTGCACGTTCCCCCGAAAGTCAGAAGTTAAACTACACTTCTCCTCGGGTGTAACAGCCCTATTCGGGCGTATGGACACCCTCCAGTCGCATGGCCTCTATGTGGCTGAACATCATGCGATTGGACCAAAGCGGATGAACACTTGTGCGAATGAACACCCAATCGTTCTAATGGATTTAATGCGGATGGACCTCATGCGAATGGAACTAATGCAGATGAGCACTTATGCGACTAGACCCTCAATCGCATGACTCCCCATGCGACTAGCCCCAATCGTGTGAATGAACTCTTAATCATGCGAATGAACCCCATTCGCACCACCTTCGGCCGTATGGCCTTCATTCGGTCGCCTAGCCCTAGCTGATGCAGAATGCAGTTCATCCTGAACCCAATCTGCCATTTTCGACCTCCAAGCTCATCCAAACTCATTCTAAGACCAAATCAACCATTCTAAACCTTAGGGATGCATACCACAACACCATTCAAGCACACACAAGCTCACAAACAAGGCTCAAATGCATCATACACACACATACACATACACAAACGGGTCAAACATGCACACACTCAAAAGCTTGATTTTCAGATGTGTTCCAGCCCCAAATCATTCAAAAATGTTTAAAGGAGGGGTCCTAGAACTCACAAAAGCGACCACAACGAGTAGAGCTTCGATTTGACTCACTTTTCAATGATTTTGGCTCACTCGAACCAACCCGAACCAAGTTTTCTCCCTTTTTCTCTTCTTTCTCTCTTCTCCTCTTTCTTTGGCTGAAAATGTGGGTGTGGGGAGAGGGTAATGGCTGCCCTATCCCTTTATATACCCCCACTTACCTAACTTTCCCTCGTTGGCGAGTTTGGTCCCTCGACTTTGGACTTTCTTTCTTTTCTTCCTTCGTCGACTTCAAAATAGATAAATAACCGGGTGTTACAAGTCCACCCCCCTTAAATAGGTTTCGTACCCGAGACCTGTTATTCCTCGAACAAACATGGGTAATAATGGCCTCATTTCTTCTTCAGTCTCCCACGTTGACTCGAATCCCTTCCCGTGCTTCCACTATAGGTGCACAAGAGGAACCACTTTATTTCTCAGCCTTTTCTCCTTTCAATCGATTATTGCCACAGGTTGCTCCACATAATTGAGCCTTTCATATACATCGATATCCTCCAGTGGAACAATCATGTCTTCATCCGCCAAGCACTTCCTTAGATGAGATACGTTGAATGTCAGGTGAATTCCACTTAATTCATCTGGTAACTCCAATCTATAGGCCACCTCTCCTACTCGAGCAATGATTCACAAAGCGCCTATGTACCTTGGGCTCAACTTGTCCCGCTTCCTGAATCGGATGATACCCTTCCAAGGTGAGACCTTCAACATAACCCGGTCACCCACCTGGAACTCAATCGGTCTTTGTCGTTTATCAGCATATGACTTCTGTCTATCTTTGGCTGCCTTCATGAAGGCCTTGATCTTTTTAAGCTTCTAAGTCGTAGCCTCGATCACCTCAACGCTCCCCAACTCCTTCTGACCAATATAACCCCAACAAACGGGTGTTCTGCATCTCCTACCGTATAGCATCTCATATGGTGGCATACCAATGCTGGCATGAAAGTTGTTATTGTATGAAAATTCGGCTAACAATACGTGGTCATCCCAACTTCCCCCAAAGTCGATCACACATGCCCGAAGCATGTCTTCCAATGTCTGAATGGTCCTTTCTGACTAACCATCAGTTTGGGGATGATAAGCCGTGCTAATATGTAACCTCGTCCCCATGGCATCGTGGAATTTCTTCCAGAATTTGGACGTAAACCGGGTGTCACGATCAGATACAATAGACACCAGCACACCATGACGAGTTACAATTTCCTTGATGAATAGATCCACTAACCTCTCAAATGAATATGTATTGCGGATCGGTAGGAAGTGAGCACTCTTCGTCAAACGGTCAACAATCACCCATATGGTATCGTACCTTTTCGGAGTACGCGGCAGCTTCGTAATGAAATCCATGGTGATGTGCTCCCACTTCCATTTCGGTATATCCAATGGTTGAATCTTCACATACGGCATATGATGCTCGGCTTACACCTATAGAAAAGTAAGGCACTTACTCACATACTCCACCACGTCACGTCTCATACATGGCCACCAATAATCTTTCTTCATGTCTTGATACATCTTTGTGGCACCTAGATGAATGGAGTATCGAGTCTTGTGAGCTTCATCTAAAATCTTCACCCGTAGATCCCCAAAACGAGGAATCCGCGTTCTCCCGAATTGAGTTCTAACACCAAGCGTGTTTTCACCCAATTCTGCGACCAGACCTCTCATTCTCTCAGAGTTAAGATGATCTTCTTTCGATGCCTCATCTTGAAACTCTTTGACTTGCTTCATCACATCGGAGGTCATGACCAACTGATAAGCTTTCATCCGAATCGGCTCGGGCCTCTCCTTTCGACTAAGGGCATCCACCACCACGTTGGCTTTGGCTGGATGGTAGTGGATCTTGCAATCATAATCTTTTATGAGCTCCAACCACCTTCTCTGCCTCATGTTCAGGTCCTTCTGCTTAAAGAAATACTTCAAGCTCTTGTGGTCGGTGAAAATGGTGCACTTCATCCCGTACAGATAGTGCCACCAAATCTTTAGGGCAAAGACCACGGCTGCTAGCTCCAAGTCATGAGTGGGATAATTGACCTCATGAACCTTCAACTGCCAGGATGCATAAGCTATAACCTTCCTTCTCTGCATTAGCACACACCCCAACCCCAAGTAGGAAGCATCAGAATAAATCACTAGATCTTCACTTCCATCGGGTAGTGATAGAACAGGAGCTTGAGTCAACCTCGCCTTCAATTCTTCGAACGCCTTTTCTTGAGCTTGACCCCATACAAACTTCATATCCTTCCGGGTGAACTTAGTCAGTAGAGAAGCAATCTTGGAAAATTCTTTGATGAATCTTCTGTAGTATCCCGCCAAACCCAAGAAACTACGAATCTTGGATGGCGTTTTTGGAGACTTCCATTGCATCACTGCCTCCACCTTAGCCGGGTCCACCATAATCCCGTCGGGATTCACCACATGACCCAAGAATTGAACTTCGCACAACCAGAATGCGCACTTGGAGAATTTAGCTTACAACTTCTCCCTCCTTAACGTCTCTAGAACCTCTCGAATGTGACCGGCATGCTCAATCTCGCTCTTCGAGTAAATCGGGATATCATCAATAAACACAATCACTAATTTATCCAACACTAGCCGACACACCCGATTCATCAGATCCATAAAAGCAGCTGGCGCATTAGTCAAACCAAAAGACATGACAAGGGACTCGTAGTGACCATAGCGCATGCGAGAAGCTGTTTTAGGAACATCCTGCTCTTGATGATAACCAGATCGAAGATCTATCCTTGAAAACCAACTGGCACCTTGAAGCTGATCAAATAAATCATCTATCCTCGGTAAGGGGTATCGGTTCTTCACGGTCAACTTATTCAGCTCACGGTAGTCAATGCACATCCTCATACTACCGTCTTTCTTCTTTACAAACAGGACCGGAGCAACCCAAGGGGAGATACTCGGTCTAATGAACCCCTTATCAAGCAGCTCTTGCAACTGCTCCATCAACTCTTTCATCTCCGTCGGAGCCAACCGACACGGTGCCTTGGCAACAAGTTGGGCACCCGATATCATATCAATCTGAAACTCGATCTCTCTGTTAGGTGGCACTCCTGGTAAGTCTTCTGGGAACACGTCTGGAAAGTCACACACAACCGGAACGTCGGATAGTTGTGGTGTTAGCGTATCTACATCCTTTATATAGGCCAAGTAGGCACTACATCCACGCCTCATACACTTTCCCGCCACCGCCATTGATATCACCTTCGGAATCGTAGTAACCCGATCACCATAAACCGTCACTGAACTACCGTCAGCCACTGTCAAATGAATCATCTTCTTGCGACACACGATGTTCGCCTTGGAGTCCGCCAACCAATCCATCCCAAGAACCAAATCAAAACCACCCAAGGTAATCACGAACGGTCTAACAGGAAACTTATGACCCTCAAGTTCCACATCACAGTTCTCTATTATCTCCGAAATCCTGGTAGACTTACCTATGGCAGTTTCTACATCAAAGGGCGCATCAACACGTCTACTACTACTAGGCAGCTTAGCACAGAAAGCAGCTAAAACTTTTACTGGCACCCGAATCAAATAACACAGAAGCTAAAGTTTGGTTCACCGGAAACGTACCGGACACGCCATCAGGGGTCCGTCCTAGCTTCCTCCTGTGTTATCGTGAACGCCCTGGGGCTCGCCCTTGGTCTTTCACTCCCCGTCATCTTCGCCCCGGAACCCTCAGCCCTCGGTTTCTTGCAATCCCTACTCATGTGACCCTCTGCACCACAGTTATAGCACCAGACTATATGACAGTCTTTTACCATGTGCCCTGCCTTCCCACATTTGAAGCACAAGTTTAACCCAAACCTGCATTCCCCACTATGCTCCCTTCCACACTTGCCACACCTTTTTGACCCCACACTTCATGTGACGACACGGTGTTCATCCACCCATGCCTTCTTATAACCTGTCGAGGCATCACCCTGACCAAACCTCTTCCCTTGCCAGTTTCGATCACCACCGCTCTTTTTGCCTCCTTCAGTCACCACCAGCGTTCTCTCATCATACAGTCTCCCTGCCAAATCCACCGTCGGCCTAAACGTGCTCGGCCAGGCAGTGATCATGTGCCTGCGAATATCCGCTGGCAAACCCAGAATATACCTCTTGATCTTTCGAGACAGAGGTGTCACCTGATCCGACACCAGACGTGCCATCTAGTTGAACTTTGTGGTGTACTCCTGGTGTGTCATGGTTCCCGCCTCTAGCTGCAGGAACTCTCTCTCAACCTTATCCATTTCTCTGTGAGGACAGAACTCCTCAATCACCAACTTCTTCAGTTCAGACCATCTCATTCTCCCAATGGCCCTGCTACCCTCGGCTTGGACTATATTGTCCCACTAACACAGAGCCGGGTCTACAAATGAATGGGTAGCAAACTTCACCTTCTGGTCCTCCCGGCACTCACTGATATCAAGAACAGCCTCCATTTCCCTCACCCACCAATGAGCGGCAGCAGCAGTGCCATTACCATCAAAAGTTGGGGACTTGCATCTCATAAACGCCCCGTAATTACAACCTCGTGCCGCCTCCGGCGCAGGCTCTTTTTCTCCCTCTTCCTCATCATCAGAGGGAACAGTTTCCGGCTCCGGTTCTTCCCATCCTCCCGAGGACCTGTTTCTCTCCTTTCTTTCCCCTTCTCGTACATCCTTGATAACTTCAGTCACTACAGATAGTAAGATCGTCTGCATGACTTGATGAACTTCTTCAACAACAGCCTCCTTTACTGAGGCTCTCAGATTGGCGCTCTCGTCGCCACCCTCCGGATGAGGGGTCTCTGGTTCTTCAGGAACCACCTTTTCCATTCTGGGTCTTCCTCTCTTAGGTCGCGGCTCAGCACCAAGCCCATCACGACCACTTCCACAAGAGGCTTTCAAGGATCTACCACCGGCCATTCACACGCACACTGAAAGATTCAAACACTGGCACGGTAATTCAAGGAAACAACTCAGTTTATGTCAAGTATAGTAAGTCCCTAATTACAATGGCCAGTAGTGATTAGCCACTTACTTTACTCTTCATACCCCAAGCATTACCTGTCCTGACTACATCAGTATTTAAATCTACATACAACACATAACCACATACCATGCGCACATAAAACCGGTTAAGATTACGTAAATACCTGATGGCACGCAGCTACTCAGATTGGCATCCCATTCCCTTTTTGTCCCATTCTCAGTTTAAGTTAAGGTTTATTTTCAAAATTTACCCATTTCACTTAAACTATGGCTATGATACCAACTTGTAAGGCCTCGTTCTCATGACGCTTACGGCTGATAATTCAACACACATAAAACATATAATTACATTTAATCATTTATAAAACGTTGCAGCGGAAACATAAAAATAACTTTTCATATCATTACAAATGCTTTGCAAGTTAATACAAGCTTTCATTTCAAAACATCATTCGTTCGCATTACAATGCAAAAACATTAACAAAAGAATGCCATCCAAAAAGAACTAAGTAGCCACCTCATGCCGTCCTCAGCAATCATTACCTGCCAACTGAAAACACATCAAAGTCAGCGTTGCTGAATGAGTTCTAGTTTTATAAAATAAAACATACTTTTCTTTCGTTAAAACCGTCCTTTACTTTCTTGTGATCACACATCATACGTACACATAGATAATAATTATTATCTTTATCATTCGTTAACTTCCGTTCATTCATTCATCTTACTTCCATTCGTTCGTTCATCATTACATCTTTTCCTTTCGTCATCACCATGAACTTTACCCTTCATTCTCGTAGTACTGGACCTAAGCCTATAAAAGACCTTCATCGGTGGTGCTCGACACCAAATGGTCACAGTACCTAAGGTAAAGTTTAGGTATACCACTGTCATATGCTATGCCCTTCAGTCTCGTGGTACTAGACCTAAGCCTATAAAAGACCTTCATCGGTGGTGCTCGGCACCAAATGGTCACAGTACCTAAGGCACGCAACAATGGTTCATACATATGGTCAATCCCAAAGAAAGACCCCGATGTGCATCCTTTCGGGGTAGCGAACCCGCACACCGTTGGGCTAACACCTTAATGGTGTGTCCCGACATACAGTGCTTGCAAGACTTTCATTACTTCATCGTTCATTAATGCATGCATTCTTACTTCATGTTCCTCTTTCATTATCTTTCACTTTATGTTACATAATACTTCATTCATTCATTAACATGACACAAAAAGCCATAATAAAGATAAACATACATCATAATAAGGAATATAACATACATAGTCATCAACATCATACAAGGCAACATCATACATACATAACATGCATAATCATGCAACAACATCATCATCATGCCCAACATGCACTCTAAGGCCTCAAACATCATCTTACATGCTCTTACGGGAACCTTTATGTCAAAACTTACATCTGCACTTCTCCCGAAAGTTAGAAGTTAAACTACACTTCTCCTCGGGTGCAATAGCCCTATTCGGGCGTATGGACACCCTTCAGTCGCATGGCCTCTATGCGACTGAACATCATGCGATTGGACCAAAGTGGATGAACACTTGTGCGAATGAACACCCAATCGTGTGAATGGACTTAATATGGATGGACCTCATACGAATGGAACTAATGCGGATGAGCACTTATGCGAGTGGACCCTCAATCGCATGACTCCCTATGCGACTAGGCCCAATCATGTGAATGAACTCTCAATCGTGCGAATGAACCCCATTCGCACCACATTCGGCCGTATGGCCTTCATTCGGTCGCCTAGCCCTAGCTGATGCAGAATGCAGTTCATCCCGAACCCAATCTGCCATTTTCGCCCTCCAAGCTCATCCAAACTCATTCTAAGCCCAAATCAACGATCCTAAACCTTAGGGATGCATACCACAACACCATTCAAGCACACACAAGCTCACAAACAAGGCTCAAACGCATCATACACACACATACATATACACAACGGGTCAAACATGCACACAATCAAAAATCTGATTTTCAGATGTGTTCCAGCCTCAAGTCATTCAAAAACGTTTAAAGGAGGGGTCCTAGAACTCACACAAGCGACCACAACGAGTAGAGCTTCGATTTGACTCGCTTCTCAATGATTTTGGCTCACTCGAACCAACCCGAACCAACTTTTCTCCCTTTTTCTCTTCTCTCTCTCTTCTCCTCTTTCTTTGGCTGAAAATGTGGGTGTGGGGAGAGGATAATGGCTGCCCTCTCCCTTTATATACCCCCACTTACCCAACTTTCTCTCGTTGGCGAGTTTGATCCCTCGACTTTGGACTTTATTTCTTTTCTTCCTTCGTCAACTTCAAAATAGTTTTGGGGTATTGAAAAATCTAACTTGTTTAATTGGTTAGGTTATTAACTGAATCAAATAACCGGTTATATTAAAAATGCCGGTCCTTTTTTATCTATACATTATTAAATAATCATTTACCACTAAATATATATTATAAACTTAAAACACTTTATTTTCTTTTATGTTTGTTATATTTAAAAACTACAAAGCATCGATTCATCATAAAAAACATATAAAATTTAAGATTATTTATTTATTTTATACATAACAATCATCGCTAGTCGTCATCGCTCTCTATTATGTGTATGTGTTCAAAATAGAGTTCAAGTACACGTTGTAAGCAATGCTTGATTTGAGGTTGACGGTTATGACATATACTTCAATATCCACATTAATTTTTAAAGAGAAGAGAGAGTGTTTTATGAGAAACTGTAATCAAACTAACTCACCGACTACCTTTTTCTATGAACATATGAAGGCAGATAAGGCAAAAATTGAAAAGCTTATAGCCGTTAGTGACGAATCCACAAATTTTTGTCATGGGGGTCGGATTTTAGGGTAGAACATTTGTTACTAAATATTAATTTTTCCGGTACAGTATGGTTCAGATCGGTTCAATTCGGGTACAATCCGGTCAGACGATAAGAAGATAAAACTTTTAAAGCAAATAACTTGATAATTGATCAACCAATAATTTTTAATTTAAAAACTAACATTAACGTGCAACACTAGAGATGTAAACAAGTCAAGATGGCTTGTGAGCTGCTCGCTAAAAGCTTGGATCAAATTGAGTTTTAGTAAGCTCGAGCAGGGAGCTTCCGAACCTAAATTAGTTTTTTATTTATGCAATCTTATATATATATGTGTGTATATATATATATATGTATATATATATATATATATACACATATATATATGTATATATATATGTATATATATATATGTATGTATGTGTATGTATGTATGTATATAATTGATAGCAGTTTGAATGTGTTAAAGAGTGGGTTTTCTTAACCAATTTGAATTCTAAATACCCTTGATTGGTTTGAAACTAACGATTAGTATATTGTTAGAAAGCAATTTTTATCATATATATATATATATATAGTATTACATATAAAATTATGATAAATATAATTAAACAATAAACATGAGAGTTAGATCCGGCTGGAACCTGAGCTTAAGCCAAGCTCAAACTCTCTTAACACACAACATGCGAAGCTTTAGATTGAGCCTAACTAATTTGATCTATAAATCTACTAATCAATATTTTAATATTTAATTAACTATAAGGTCATGTGAACTGATAATGTATATTTATTAGTTTCACAATTGTGTATAAAAGGTGTTAATTAGGATAAAATATAATTATATTCGTAAAATATCATAATCTTAAGTTGTTTTTTTTTGCGGCGGCGTCAAAAGACGGTGTCAAAATTTTTGGGTTCGAACTCAAAACTTGCTAATACAAAGTATCTTTCATGGGGTGCCGGCACCTCCCATCCAAACGCTTGCGTCCGCCCCTAATAGCAGCTGCTAACTATTAGTTGAATGACTAGTTTCTTTCACTGGTTAATAGGTTTTATATAGGTTAAAGAATGAGTTTTCTTAACCAGTTTGAAGTCTAAATACCCTTGTTTGGTTTGAAACTGATAATTAGTATATCGTTAGAAAGCAGTTTTTATCATAGCGTTTTTCAATCGAATTTTATTTGTTATAAATCGAGTCGGTTTAGCTGACCTGTTTTTTAACACCTCTACCTTTTTTGCTAGTTCAATAAGTTTAAAAAAGTAGTTTAAAAAAATATGACTTGGATGAGGTATCTCTATTGCTAATCCTTTATTGATACACTAAGGTACTTTCCACCTTTCATATATATTTAGTACTAACGATGTGTTTCAAGCTTTTATGAATATTATGCATCTTCATGCGAGTCCAAAATAAATAAATGAAATTGATAATCATTTTAAAGTTTGTCTTATACCACAAAAGATGAAGCCGTCCTAGGACCTTACTAAATATAACTAGATTTTTTAGTGGCGTGTTGTGACGTCGACGCAGCGTGATAAACTATAGACTGACAATTGACCCGACTTGTCTATAGAATAAATTCACGTCGAACTATGAATCAACTCAAAATTATACCTTTGAACGAAAATGTATTATACTTAAAATGTTATTTTTTTAAATAAAATATGTCAAAACGTAAACCAATTCAAAACATATATAATGCACTCATTATATTGTGAGAAGGACAACTATTTAAACATATAGTGCAAGTGTTTTATGCAAGTGTTCCTAAATTTGTACTATTTTAAAAAAACTAATTTAAATTAATATATGAGTAATATTAAGTATTACTTGTCTTATAATATTTTAAATTACCATTATATTTATATTTTTAAATTATATTTTTACTATTTAAATTAAATTAAGTTTATATTATTAACTAAATACTATTTACCAAATATTTACATTGTTATAATAATAATAATAAAAATAGTAAAAATAATAATAATAGTAATAGTAATAATAATCATAATAATAATAATAATAATATAACCAATATTTAAGTCTTCTCAGAAAACAAACTCAGTAGCACTTATTATCATGCGAGCCAAGTCATTATACATAATATAAAAAAATAATAATGAATATCTATAATATCTATATTATTTATAAAGAATTTTTGGGTGTCAAAATAATAATTTTAACTTGACCTTAATACATCTATAGGTTTAGTAAGGTAATATTATGGTGGATTTTAATTCAATTTTTTAATCCATGGTAGATTGGTAATATCCTATTTTTCTAAAACCCCTAATATAACAACTTAAACATATGATACAAATGTTTTATGGAAGTATTTTTAAATTGTCTCCATTTAATAAACTTATCTCTACTACTATATAACACAAAACCTTGGACAAAAAGGTAATTCATCTCATTTCATAAGACGCGCCCGTTCTGACGCCTCCCTCAACTCCTCCTCCTATACCTATTCATATGGTCGGTGACCGTTACCACTTCCCAGCGGCTGGTTCTATTCAACCGACGCTTAACACCTCACTGCTCGGCTTTTCCCCTTCACTTTTCTTCAACCGTGCAATAAACCATCTTCAATTCAATCGTTGCTTTCCTTTCTCTGCAAGAAACGGTAACTCATTACATCAAAGGTGCCATTGAATATTCTATAAATTAAGGTTCTATTTGAACTTACAACTTTAGATTGTTTCAATTTTTGAACCAATAGGTTGAACCATAATTTATAGAACTCAATTTCAACATTGTTAGGTAGAGTTATGGTAACAATGGCAAATTTGTTTCCAGGTCATCGTGCAAGAAGAGTTACCGGCGATTATCGTGCAATAGTCTTTTTTCCGCTTATGTCTCCCTACGTCCGGTAACCTTCACCTACAAGTTTCAACCTTCCGTTTTTCTTAATGTATTAGCTAGAGACGAAAGGAAACAGAGGAAGATGAACTCGGTCTGGGCCTACCTATATGTATTTGCCTCTCAAAACCACCCAACGATGATGAATCCACATACTCACCGTCTCCCGGGAGGTTAAGATGTTTGTGGTCATATTCCCGTCCCTCCGAATCCGTCGTCTTCCCCAATTTTTGAATCACAAATGTTATTGTTACAGCCAGGGTTCTTGTGAATTTGGCATAAGGGGTCATAAATCATGGTCAAGTAGGTTTCCGGATCAAAGTCTATGTTCAAGTTAAAACCAATATATATTTGTTGTTTAACAAAGTCATATCAAAGCAAAGTCGGTGTTCAAATTGAGATGGTAAGATACAAATCTGTTTATACCAATTCACATATCATTATTTCTGTAATTTGTTCAAGCGGTAGCAAAGTCGATCTTTTCTAGATTGTACAGTGCACTGAATTAATGTTGATAAAAATGTGTGACTAATAAATCAACTTATGGTACTTTTAGGGGTAATAATCTAGATAAGTGATCACACGTCTGTTTGATTTGCTTTGAATTTAGTTTATGCGTTTTCTTTCTCTAATGTTAGATTTTTAATACAATTGGTTTCAATTTTTAGCTTTAGGTAAATTTATTTGAATAACTTATGAGACCATTGATTACATGGTTATCATGTGCATTTTTAAATTCCATTTGTATGGAGTTCTTTTTTGGCCTTTTGTCATTCTGATCTGCTCATATATACCACTATTGTTGTTTGATTTAGGTGTATTTCATGTTTTATGCGATTTTGTTTCTTCGAATTGTGTTCAAGATGATTTTGTCCCAGGTCTACACTTGGTTAATATAAACATTATTCATGATTTCAAG
Source organism: Flaveria trinervia (assembly GCA_025506515.1). NCBI lineage: Eukaryota > Viridiplantae > Streptophyta > Magnoliopsida > Asterales > Asteraceae > Flaveria > Flaveria trinervia. Next base: position 101,690,458 of record CM046444.1, read on the forward strand.
CCAAAGTTTTACTCATTTTTGTTTCATCGTTTTTTTTTTAGCTTGAAGATTTCCAAGTGGGTATAGTGTTCAAGTTGAAACTGACATGAAGATTTGTTTGAAGATCTGATGTTTTTTTGGTAATCATTCCTCCTTCCCTCGTCATTTTATCCTTATTTTGACACATTAATAAGTTTAAACAAATGATTTTTAGTTGATTTTTTAATCATATTTTTTGTGGTAAGCTATTATAATCTAAATTTATGTTTGTTTGTTTCACAATTACATAAAATTGATCTGAAATGCTTCTTGACACACTTGTTTAAATGATTTCACCCTTCAAATAAGCAAATACAATGTCAATGAGACATATACTAGAAGAAAGCTTCTTTAGATAATGATGATAGAAATTTAATCCTTCTTATCATTGTTGAAACATTCTTGTATTGTGTGGTTGGAATCTTAATTAGAGAAACTTAATCTTACTTTGTGTTATTACAAGCATCTTTATTACAATATGCTTAAAGGGTGATGAAATTCGTATTTTATTCGGTAACCAAGTTGATGAGAAATGTGGAAACAAGTTAGTACACACTTTCCTTCACTTATAGATCTTTAATCTTTGATTGGTTAGAAAAATCACATAAGGAATTCTAAGATTAAAGTAAAGATTGATCATGTGATGGTAACGTTAACTTTGTTTTTTGTCAATTGATCATGTTGCCTCTTTGTTGGTTGAAAAAAACAATAGGATTTAAATGTGTTATATAAAGTAAGTTATTTGAAATGCTCAATTGATATAAAAAAGTCATTTGGCCGGTGAAGGGGGATTATGTAGGCTATTCAATTGATTCGTTGGGCTTGGTTTCTATTGGTGCTTGGTAAGTTGGTATAAGAAAGGAAGGTTGGCTGGTAACAAATTATATATTGTATTACTGTCACTTAAATTTTAATTGTTCTCAAGTTTACATTGAATGTGACTTGTTTTAATATTAGTATGAATGTATAAGGTTAGAAGCATTAGAACAAATGTTTAAAAACTCAATACCAATGTATAAGTTGGATAAAATAATTCATTGACTTTCAAAAACAAAGTTCAAATGGATCATTCTTTTCTTGGTGTATAGTTGTTTTTGCTTTTTCATTTCATTAAATATTTATGTAGATTAAAAAGACTTTCATGGTTTTACTCCTTTCTTTAAGTTTTATGTGATTTGGCTGCGTTTATAAGCTTATTCATATTTCAATGTTCACAAACAGATTGGTTTTGCATGCTGCAAATGTTTGTTTGCATCTTCGTCTAAGTTTAACGATAACTTTATTAAAGTTTATTTTTACTAATTACATTGGTTTGGCAACCTGCAAATATTTATTTGAGTTTAATTGTGGTCTTTTGTTACCTGTAATTCTTATAGAATTCATTGATTGAAGATATAAGCATTATAGAACCCTTGATGTTTATTATTGTGTTTACAGGTACATCTATTTACCTATGGAAGAGCCGATATCACACCCCTCGCTTCTACAACTTGCTTCAGGTCTCTAACTCTTTCTAAATAACAAATCTTATTTTAGTTTTGATTTTATGATCCATAGATCTTTCAACTACTAATTGACTTCCTTAATTTTTTTAGAAAATGATTTTGATTAATAGGTTTAGGCTTGTAGCAGGTCACACAATCAAAAAAAATTTGTTCTAATCAATGAGATGAAGTTAAAGGAGTAAGTTTGAATTTCCAATTTAAATATTTCTTTATCTGAATTAGGTCAGTGATGATATAATTTGCTGCCTAAATTTCAAAGCTTGAATCATTTAAGTCAAATTTTGTTGACGGTTTAAAAGTTTACAGGAGGCTCTGACAGTTCAAAGCCAAAATCCTTTTATAAAATGGGTGTTTGGGAATTAGAATTTCTAATTCAATCTTATTTAATTCTATGTTGGAACAAGTAATCTAAAACTTTCTAAGTCTACCCCACGTTGAAGATGGTGACACAACTTTACTGTGTTTTTCATATATTATTAAGTGGAAGACTCTTTTTAAGTACACCATGATTATTATAGATTATTAACAAATGCTATGAATTTTTTAATGCAAAGGATGAGTATGATGTTGTTCGGTACCAGCTAAAGAAAAGGAAATCACGCTGAATGCCGAGTGTGGTCACAATATTTTGTGGTTAGTGCATCCTAACATTGTTAAGAAATTATGCATTTTATTAGTATATATGTAAGGCCCCGTTTCCAGGATGCTTACAGCTGGGTTCTCATCGCATATAAAACATATAATTACATTAGTATTTAATAAATCGCAGCGGAAAACTAAAACAAACTTTCATTTCCTTGTAAATGCTTTTGCAAACTAATACAACATTCATTACAAAAAATAGTTTGTTCGCATTACAATGCAAAAACATTAATCAAAAGAATGCCATCCCAAAATAGCTGAGTAGTCACCCGTGCCATTCTCAGCAATCATTACCTGCCAACTGGAAACACATCAAAGTCAGCGTTGCTGAGTGAGTTCTAGTTTTATAAATAAAACATACTTTACTTTCATATAAAACCGTTCGTACTTTTACATGATCACACATCATACGTACACATAGATAGTATCATTATTATCTTCCTTCATTCGTTCATTCCTTCTTTCATTACCTTACTTGCGCATCGGACATCATCCCGAACCAATACCATGTGCTACACCCCGGTTAGTCGTAGCTACCGGGCCGAAGTCAACGAATGACAGCTAAACGTATGCCGCGGTACTAGGAGTAACCGTCAGTCTTAGCTACTGGGCCGAAGTCAACGAATGACAGCTAAACGTATGCCACAGTACTAGGGGTGAGCGGTAGAGGGCCTACATTTGGGGTCAATCACCAAGAGGGACCCCGTATCCGATGTGTGCAAGACATTTCATTCGTTCACCATGTTCCTCTTCCTTTATCTTTCACTTTACGTTACATAATCCTTCGTTCATTCATCATAAAAAGTAAAGCCACAGGAAAGATATTATACATCGCATAAGGAACATAAACATGCATCAACATCACATCATACATGGCAACATCATACATACATAAAGTGCAACATCATCATCATCATCATGCCCAACATGCTTTCTAAGACCTCGATCGTCATCTTAAAAACTCTTATGGGAACCTTTACATCAACACTTACATCTGCACTTTCCCCCGAAAGTCAAAAGTTACTCTACACCTCCTTTGGGTTCAACAGCCCTATTCGGGTGTATGGACACCCCTCAGTCGCATGGCCTCCATGCGACTGAACATCATGCGATTGAACTAATACAGATGAACACCTATGCGAATGAACATCCAGTCGTGCGAATGGACAATGCAGATGAACACCTATGCGACTGGACCTTCGGTCGTGCGAATGGACCTTCAGTCGCATGACACCCACGCGACTGGCCCTCCAGTCGTGCGAATGGACCCTCAGTCGCATGACCCCCATGCGACTGGCCCTCCAGTCGTGCGAATGAACCCCAATCGTGCGAATGGACCCCAATCGCACCCTAATCAGCTGTATGGCCTCCATTCGGCCTCCAGTCGGTCGCCTAGCCCAAACTGATGCAGAATGCAGTTCAACCGACTGCAGCCGAGGGTTTTCGGCCCCCAAACTCATCTAAACCCATTTTAAGCCTAAATCGACCGTCCTAACCCTTAGGGATGCATACCATAACATCATTCAAGCACAACCAAGCAAGAAATCAAGTCACAATCGCGTCATACACATACACACACGCATACATACGGGTTTTCACCCAAAACGCGAAAAAAGAGTTTTCAGATGTATTCCAGCCCCAAAATAGTTTGAAAACAAGTAAAAGAGGGGTCCTAGAACTCACCTAAACGAGCACAATGACAAGAGCTTCGATTCGGCTTGCTTCACGACGATTTTGGCGACCCGAATCGACCCGAACCAACACTTTTTCCTCTTTTTCTCCTCTTCTTTCTCTCTTCTCCCTTTATGAAGCTGAAATGTGGATGTGGGAAGAGTGGGCTGCCCTCTCCCTACATATATCACCACATTTCCCATCTTTGCTTCGTTGGCGGGTTTGGTCCCTCGACTTTTGACTTTTTATTTATTCTTTTCTTTCTTCACCGGCTTCAAAATAATAAATATCCGGGTGTTACAAGTCCACCCCCCTTAAATAGGTTTCGTCCCCGAAACCTGTTATTCGTCGAACAAACGTGGATAATGCTGTCTCATTTCTTCTTCAGTCTCCCACGTTGACTCGGATCCCTTCTTGTGCTTCCACCGTACACACACAAGAGGAACCACTTTATTCCTTAGCCTCTTTTTTTTTACGATCGATGATTGCCACTGGTTGCTCCACATAGTTGAGCCGTTCGTCTACTTCAATATCTTCCAATGGGACAATCATACCTTCATCTGCTAAGCACTTCCTTAAATGAGATACATGGAATGTCGGGTGAATTCCACTTAACTCATCCGGCAACTCCAATCTATAGGCCACCTCTCCTACTCGAGCAAGGATTCAGAAAGGGCCTATATATCTTGGGCTCAACTTGCCCCGCTTTCTGAATCTGATAATACCCTTCCAAGGTGAGACCTTCAGCATAACCCGGTCACCCACCTGGAACTCAATTGGCCTACGTCGCTTATCGGCATACGACTTCTGTCTATCCTTGGCTGCCTTCATGAAGGCTTTAATCTTTTCAAGCTTCTCTGTCGTAGCCTCGATTACCTCGACGCTCCCCAATTCCTTCTGACCAATATCACCCCAACAAACGGGTGTTCTGCATCTCCTACCGTATAGCATCTCATATGGTGGCATACCAATACTGGCATGATAGCTGTTGTTGTATGAGAATTCAGCTAACGGCAGGTGGTCATCCCAACTTCCACCAAAATCGATCACACATGCCCGGAGCATGTCTTCCAGTGTCTGAATGGCCTTTCTGACTAACCATCAGTCTGGGGATGATAAGCCGTGCTAATATGTAACCTCGTCCCCATAGCGTCGTGGAATTTCTTCCAAAATTTAGATGTAAACCGAGTGTCATGATCAGACACAATAGACACCGGTACACCATGACGAGCTACAATTTCTTTGATGAACAGATCAGCCAACCTCTCCGATGAATACATCTCGCGGATCGGTAGAAAATGAGCGCTCTTCGTCAGACGATCAACTATCACCCATATGGCATCGTACCCTTTCGGAGTACGTGGCAGCTTCGTAATGAAGTCCATGGTGATGTGCTCCCATTTCCATTCCGGTATATCCAAAGGTTGTATCTTCCCATACGGCTTTTGATGCTCTGCCTTCACCTGTAAGCAAGTAAGGCACTTACTCACATACTTCACCACGTCGCGCTTCATACCCGGCCACCAATAATCTTTCTTCATGTCATGGTACATTTTCGTGGCACCAGGATGAATGGAGTATCGAGTCTTGTGGGCTTCATCCATTATCTTCACCGTAGATCCCCAAAACGAGGAATCCACACACGGCCGAATCGAGTTCTAACACCGAGTGTGTTTTCACCCAATTCCCCAACCAGACCTCTCATTCTTTCCGAGTTAAGGTGATCTTCTTTCAATGCCTCATCTTGAAACTCCTTAACTTGCTTCATCACATCGGAGGTCATGATTAATTGATAAGCTTTCACCCGAATCGGTTCGGGCCTCTCTTCCGGCTAAGGGCATCCGCCACCACATTAGCTTTGCCTGGATGGTAATGGATCTCGCAATCATAATCCTTTATAAGTTCCAACCATCTCCTCTGCCTCATGTTCAGATCCTTTTGCTCGAAGAAATACTTCAAGCTTTTATGATCGGTGAATATGGTGCACTTCGTCCCGTAAAGATAGTGCCTCCAGATCTTCAATGCAAAGACCACGGCTGCTAGCTCCAAGTCATGAGTAGGATAATTAACCTCATGAACCTTTAACTGTCGAGATGCATAGGCTATAACCTTCCCTCTCTGCATTAACACACACCCCAACCCTGAGTAGGAAGCATCAGAATAAACCACCAAATCTTCGCTTCCATCGGGTAATGACAGAACAGGAGCTTGAGTCAGTCTTGCTTTCAGCTCTTCGAACGCCTTCTCTTGAGCTTGACCCCATACAAATTTCACATCCTTTCGGGTCAACTTAGTTAGTGGAGAAGCAATATTAGAGAAGTCTTGGATGAATCTTCTATAGTAGCCTGCCAAACCCAAGAAACTACGGATCTCGGATGGCGTCTTTGGTGACTTCCATTGCATAACCGCCTCCACCTTCGCCGGGTCAACCATAATCCCATCAGGATTCACCACATGACCCAAAAACTGAACTTCGCGCAACCAGAATGCGCACTTGGAGAATTTAGAATACAATTTCTCCCTTCTCAACGTCTCTAGAATCTCTCGAATGTGACCGGCATGCTCAATCTCGCTCTTTGAATAAATCAGGATATCACCAATAAACACAATCACTGATTTATCCAACATAGACCGACACACACGGTTCATCAGATCCATAAAAGCAGCTGGCGCGTTGGTCAAACCAAAGGACATGACAAGAAACTCGTAATGACCATAGCGCGTACGGAAAGCTGTTTTAGGGATATCTTGCTCTTTCACCTTCAACTGATGATAACCAGATCGAAGATCTATCCTCGAGAACCAACTAGCACCCTGAAGCTGGTCGAACAAATCATCTATCCTTGGTAAGGGGTAGCGGTTCTTCACTGTCAACTTGTTCAGTTCGCGGTAGTCAATGCACATCCTCATACTACCATCCTTTTTCTTTACAAATAGGACCGGAGCACCCCAAGGAGAGATACTCGGTCTAATGAACCCCTTATCAAGCAGCTCTCGCAGCTGCTCCATCAACTCTTTCATCTCGGTTGGAGCCAACCGATATGGTGCCTTGGCAACAGGTTGGGCACCCGGTATCAGATCAATCTGAAATTCAATCTCTCTGTCAGGTGGCACTCCTAATAAGTCTTCTGGGAACACGTCTGGAAAGTCACACACAACTGGTACATCAGCTAGTTGTGGTGTTGGTGTATCCACATCCTTTACATAAGCCAAGTAGGCGCTACATCCACGCCTCATGCACTTTCCCGCCACCGCCATTGAGATCACCTTCGGAATCGTAGTAACCCGATCACCATAAACCGTTACCAAACTTCCGTCAGGCGCTGTCAACCGAACCATCTTCTTACGACACACAATGTTCGCCTCGAAATCCGCCAACCAATCCATCCCAAGAACCAAATCGAAACCACCCAAGGTCATCACAAACGGTCTAACAGGAAACTTATGACCCTCAAGTTCCACATCACAATTCTCTATCATCTCAGAAATCCTGGTAGACTTACCTATGGCAGTTTCTACATCAAAGGGCGCATCAACACGTCTACTACTAACAGGCAGATTAGCACAGAAAGCAGCAGAAATAAAACTCTTACTAGCACTCGAATCAAATAACACAGAAGCTAAAGTCTGGTTCACTAGAAACGTACCGGACACAACGTCAGGGTCCGTCCTAGCCTCCTCCTGTGTCATGGTGAACGCCCTGGCGCTCGCCCTCGGTCCATCACTTCCCATCTTCTTCACCCCTGAACCCTCAGTCCTCGACTTCTTACAATCTCTGCTCATATGACCAGTTTCCCCACAGTTAAAACATTTGCTCGACATGCAATCCTTCGCCACATGCCCTGTCTTCCCACACTTGAAGCACAAGTTTGACCCAAACCTACATTCCCCGCTGTGCTCCCTTCCACACTTGCCACACCTTTTCGACCCCGCACTTGATGTGACCACACGGCGCTCATCCACCCGTGCCTTTTTGTTACCCATCGGGGCATCACCCCGACCAAACCGTTTCCCGTTCCAGTTCCGATCACCACCACCCTTCTTACTTGCTTCAGTCACCACCACATCCCGCTCATCATACAGCCTCCCTGCCAAATCAACCGCCGACCTAAACGTGCTTGGCCGGGCGGCGATCATATGCCGGCGAACATCCACGGTAAACCCTGAATGTACCTCTTAATTTTCTGAGACAGAGGCGTCACCTGATCAGGCACAAGCCGTGCCATTTCATTAAACTTGGTGGTATACTGCTGGTGTGTCATGGTTCCAGCCTCCAACTGCAGAAACTCCCTTTCCAACTTATCCATTTCCCGATAAGGACAAAATTCCTCAATCACCAACCTTCTCAGCTCAGGCCATTTCATTTTCCCAATGGCCCTACTACCCTCAGCTTGGACAATGTTTTCCCACCAACACAGAGCTGAATCCACAAAAGAGTGGGTAGCAAACTTCACCTTTTGGTCCTCTCGACACTCGCTGATATCGAGAACAGCTTCCATCTCCCTCACCCACCGGTGAGCAGCTGCAGCGGTGCCGTTTCCATCAAAAGTAGGGGGTTTGCATCTCATAAAAGCCCCATAATTACATCCTCGTGCCGTTTCATGCACAGGCTCTTCCTCCTCCTCATCATCATCAGATAGAACCGTTTCCGGCTCTAGTTGTTCCCGTTCCCAGAGGATCTGTTTCTTTCTTTTCTTTCCCCTTCTCGTACAGCCTTAATAACTTCGGTCACCACAGACGGTAAGATCGTCTGCATGACCTGATGTACTTCTTCTACAACAGCCTCTTTTACTGAGGCTCTCAGATTGACGCTTTCGTCGCCACCCTCCGGATGAGGGGTCTCTGGTTCTTCATGAACCACCCTCTCAACTCTGGGTCTCCCTCTCTTAGGTCGCGGTTCAGCACCGTGACCTCCACCCCTAGAAGCTTTCGAAGATCTACCTCCGGCCATCACACGCACACTGAAAGATTCAAACACCACCACACGGTCATTCAAGGAAATACACTCAGTTTATGTCAAGTATAGTAAGTCCCTAATTATAGTGGCCAGTTGTGATTAGCCACTTACTTTACTCTTCATACCCCAAGTATTACCTGTCCTGACTACATCAGTATTTAAACCTACATATAACACATAACACATACCATGCGCACATAAACCGGTTAACTTTATGAAAATACCTGATGGCACGCAGCTACTCAGTTTGGCATCCCATTCCCTTTCCGTCCCATTCTCAGTTTAACATTAGGTTTATTTTGAAAATTTACCCATTTCACTTAAACTTTGGCTCTGATACCAACTTGTAAGGCCCCGTTCCCGGGACGCTTACAGCTGGGTTCTCATCGCATATAAAACATATAATTACATTAGTATTTAATAAATCGCAGCGGAAAACTAAAACAAACTTTCATTTCCTTGTAAATGCTTTTGCAAACTAATACAACATTCATTACAAAAAAATAGTTTGTTCGCATTACAATGCAAAAACATTAATAAAAAGAATGCCATCCCAAAAGAGCTGAGTAGTCGCCCGTGCCATCCTCAGCAATCATTACCTGCCAACTGGAAACACATCAAAGTCAGCGTTGCTGAGTGAGTTCTAGTTTTATAAATAAAACATACTTACTTTCATATAAAACCGTTCGTACTTTTACATGATCACACATCATACGTACACATAGATGTATCATTATTATCTTCCTTCATTCGTTCATTCCTTCTTTCATTACCTTACTTGCGCATCGGACATCATCCCGAACCAATACCATGTGCTACACCCCGGTTAGTCGTAGCTACCGGGCCGAAGTCAACGAATGACAGCTAAACGTATGCCGCGGTACTAGGAGTAACCGTCAGTCTTAGCTACTGGGCCGAAGTCAACGAATGACAGCTAAACGTATGCCACAGTACTAGGGGTGAGCGGTAGAGGTCCTACATTTGGGGTCAATCACCAAGAGGGACCCCGTATCCGATGTGTGCAAGACGTTTCATTCGTTCATCATGTTCCTCTTCCTTTATCTTTCACTTTACTTACATAATACTTCGTTCATTCATCATAACAAGTAAAGCCACAGGAAAGATATTATACATCGCATAAGGAACATAAACATGCATCAACATCACATCATACATGGCAACATCATACATACATAAAGTGCAACATCATCATCATCATCATGCCCAACATGCTTTCTAAGACCTCGATCGTCATCTTAAAAACTCTTATGGGAACCTTTACATCAACACTTACATCTGCACTTTCCCCCGAAAGTCAGAAGTTACTCTACACCTCCTTGGGTTCAACAGCCCTATTCGGGCGTATGGACAACCCCTCAGTCGCATGCCTCCATGCGACGCCATGCGACTGAACATCATGCGATTGAACTAATACGGATGAACACCTATGCGAATGAACATCCAGTCGTGCGAATGGACAATGCGGATGAACACCTATGCGACTGGACCTTCGGTCGTGCGAATGGACCTTCAGTCGCATGACACCCACGCGACTGGCCCTCCAGTCATGCGAATGGACCCTCAGTCGCATGACCCCCATGCGACTGGCCCTCCAGTCGTGCGAATGAACCCCAATCGTGCGAATGGACCCCAATCGCACCCTAATCGGCCGTATGTCCTCCATTCGGCCTCCAGTCGGTCGCCTAGCCCTAACTGCCGAATGCAGTTCAACCCGACTGCAGCCGAGGGTTTTCGGCCCCCAAACTCATCTAAACCCATTTTAAGCCTAAATCGACCGTCCTAACCCTTAGGGATGCATACCATAACATCATTCAAGCACAACCAAGCAAGAAATCAAGTCACAATCGCGTCATACACATACACACACGCATACATACAGGTTTTCACCGAAAACGCGAAAAAAGAGTTTTCAGATGTATTCCAGCCCCAAAATCGTTTGAAAACAAGTAAAAGAGGGGTCCTAGAACTCACCTAAACGAGCACAATGACAAGAGCTTCGATTCGGCTTGCTTCACGACGATTTTGGCGACCCGAATCGACCCGAACCAACACTTTTTCCTCTTTTTCTCCTCTTCTTTCTCTCTTCTCCCTTTATGAAGCTGAAATATGGATGTGGGGAGAGTGGGCTGCCCTCTCCCTACATATATCACCACATTTCCCAACTTTGCTTCTTTGGCGGGTTTGGTTCCTCGACTTTTGGACTTTATTCTCTTTTCTTTCTTCACGGCTTTAAAATAATAAATATCCGGGTGTTACAATATATTAGTTTAGTTCAACTTTTTTATATAACTACTAAAGCCAAAACTATCTAATACCAAAACATTTTTGTTTAATCCATACAAACTTAGTATTTTTAGCTCAATTAAGTTATTTATATGCAAGCTTCAGGAGGTGGTGAAATTATGTGATTGGGTAATCACTCTTTGAGATGCATGTCAAACCAAATCAAGTTAGGTTGGACAAAAAACACAATCCAAATATATCTCGACTTTACATGAATGAATAACTTGTTTAATATGATTGCTAAGTTATATAATTTATTTTGAAAATTATGTTCTGAAAAGCTTCACGCTTAAACTCATATGTTTTTGTTTTGTATAATTAAGTCTATAAGTTTATTAAATTCAATGAACAAGTACTTTTTGTGTGATTAAGCCTATCAACTTATATATACACTGAACCTTCTTAAATCGAACTGTGAACACCCTAACGTTCATGACTTTTGTTAAAATTCTAATGCAGGTTATAATTCACAGGTTCCCAATCAGTTTACAATTTTATTAATATCACTTAAGTTCACATATTATAATAGACTTTAGATAAGTTTATTGGTTTTGTTGAAGATATTTGTTTGGCGTTTAAAGCTGAAGTACAAGTCTCATTATTGGTAAGTGACTTTAAACCTCATCACATAAATGTCTTTAGGTTGATTTCTTACATGTAAAAGTCTATATTTTTGCAACTGAGAGCAAGGAAAAGTGCTTGGTATTAAAACACTATGAGACAACTAATGAAAACTACAAGACTAAATTACATGGATTAATGTTAGATACATATATTAATAGGATTTTAATTCATAAAATATAATTCAAGTTTTATTAATTGTGTTATCAAGCTAATACTTCAGTAGGGATTCAAACTAAATTCTGGCAATTAAATGTAGGTTTTCTCATCCTTGATTTAAATTATGTTTACTCCATGTTCAGTTGACAGATATTAGTCCTAAGATAGCTATGTTCTAAAATATTAAATAACAAGGTTTGTTTTTTTACTTTCTTGAAGTATGACTTACTGCGGGAACTTGCTGAGAATGCATCCGGCTTTTATGTGTTCATGAGTATGGTGTTTACTAATACAATTATTGTTTATTCTATCATGCATGTATATCTTTTTTCCAAAGCGGCAAATGTCATGTTTTAGTTAGTTTTCACTTAGAATCACAAATTCACAAGTAAAGCTAATAAGCCTTTTCAAATGACGCTTATATCTTGTTTGGATTAAATGGAGGTCTATAGGCTTTGTCAATAGTTAGTTTATGGTTCAATGAATTTTTTACCGCTTTTCATGTAAGTATCGTTGTGTTGAATCATTATGGTAATACTTGACTTCTGTGTTTCAATTATGTATTTTATCCTATAGGTGGTAGTTTTGATTTTCAACTCGAAGTAGTGGGTCTTGTTGTTGCTTGTGTTTAATCAACAAGTTATGGTTCACTTCTACATTATTAGAAACTAAAGCCATTTAGATAGATGCACATTTATTTTTGTTTATTTTATGTGTCTATTTGCAATATTGGTAGAACAAAAAAAATCATTTTACAATTCTTAACCTTTAATTACTAGCTATTTAATTGATTTAATATTTTATTTAACATGTGTAATATACGGTTTACTTGTGTTTTATATAAATGGCATAAGAAACTTGTGTAATATGATACTAACAATAATATTGTTAACGGTATAATTAGGGTATAACTATGGTTATGTTGTTGTTATAAGAGATTATATTACTAAATTAAGTACACAAATTTACTACTACATATATCATTGGTTAATTATTTGGCTATACATAAACGTGTTCATATATATCTAAATTCAGAATATGTCATTGGGATGTTCTTATGCCTTCAATTCTTCCCGTGGCAAGGCACGTATATTCAAGTGAGGTTTACCTTTAGATCATATTAATGTCATAAAGAAATTAAGAGATTATAAATGCTTCCATCAAAACAGATCAAGTATGTTGTTTATTATTGCAAATAGGATTTAGGGTAAAATGTTCGTTCCCCTTTCCTTTTATTTTTATTTACCTCTATATTTTGACTTTAACTTTTGTTTGAAACCATATAGTAAATACAAATTCAGTGTCTTCGTAGCAACGCGCGGGTCACCCACTAGTTCTAATTAATAAATGAGTTGATGCATATGAATAATTTACTGTATTAAGTATAATTTTATTTATATTAATTTAAAATTTAATTATATTTATATTTTTTATTTACATTTTTACTATTATATAATACTATTAGTAACTTTCTTATGCATTATAGGTTGTACAACATTCTATAAGGGTTGTACCACTTTTTGTCTTATTTATTGTTAATTTTTAGTTTTTTTAGTTCAACCCAATATTATTACAATTTAACCTAAATATTTCTTTTATTTTTAACTTTTGCCCTTATACTTTTTAGAGTTAATAACATAAATAGTCCTTGTAGTTTATACAAAATAACAAATTTGGGTACTAAGGATTTTTTGTAACAGGTTGAGGTATAGAGTTAATAATTTTGTAACGAGTTAAGATATTAAAACTAACAAACTTTAGTTTTCTGTTAAATTTGATTAAAATGACTAAAATACCCATTAAGGGACTACATTTATGATTCTGTCTTTCGTTTTATTATCAAGGTATTATTTTTGCAATTAGCTATAAAATAAATTAAATTTTTAACCCCAACCAACACCCATCTGTCTTCTTCTTCCCATTTCATACTATGAACCCAATAAATCCACCACTACCACCGCCTACCTTCGTCGCCGGCCGCCATCGCCGCACACCATCTTCTTCGTCTACCGTCGCAACTGCCCACCCTCGCTACCACACACCACCGTTGTCGTATACCTTCGCCACTACCCACCCTCGTTACCACACATCATATCTCTCACATCATCCTTGCCTTCGACCCCAAAGCTTCAAAACCCTAAAACTCAAGTTGGTGATTTTTTATTTTAAGGCTTGTAGACAGAGTTATTTTTTCTCAAAACTATAAAACTTAAGTTTAGTGGAGATGACACGGGTTAAGGATTATGCAATCCGGTGACAATTCGTTGATTGTGATGGTAGGATGGTCATGACGATGCAATGATAATGATGGTGGTGAGATGGTGGTGGTTATGTGATTGATATGGTGCCGATGCTAATGGTGATGGTGGAGGTAACTGTAGTGGTGGTGGCGGTAATTGGGGTGGTGATGAAAATAACTATGAAGATGGTGTTGATGGTTTTGTTTTTATTTCATTAACAATCTGAAAACATGGTAGGGGTGAAGACGATACGATGGTGTGGTGCTGGTGGCAGTGGCTGGTGGTGGCAAGCGTTCGTGATTGGTGGTGGTCCTTGGAACTTAAGGGCAATTTAATACAGTATACATACGACGACGATGACCACGACAACAACTACAACAACAACGACGACGACAATGACAACAACAACGATGACGACAACAACAACAACGACGACGACAACAACAACAAACGATGATGACAACAACGACAACAACAACAACGACGACAATGCCAACGACAACGACAACGACAGCGACAGCGACAGCGACAACGACAACGACAACGACAACAACGTTAAACAACAACAACAATAATAATAATAACAACAACAATAATAATAATAACAACAACAATAACAGCAATAACAGTTTCCTAATGTACAAGAAATGTTTCTACATGATTTTTTTACAAAACATATTTGTTAATAAAAATTTTATCCATATTTATGAATTGAATACTAATGTACAAGTAACCGAAATAGCGAAATCAAGTGTTATAAATTTTAAATTGATGGGAAGATGTGGGTTCACACACTAGTTATACATAGTTGAAATATATATAGTATTTTATGATGTTGCACTCTGCTTTAAAAAAATAGACATTTTGATTCCAAAGTATTACCAATTTAGAGCAGTCACAATGGAATCTTTAAAAAAAATATGAATATGTTTCTTATATTATATGGAATGATGTGAGTGAAGAATAGTGAAAATATTACTGTTGATTGTTATATTTGAATAATAATTGTTTAATTTCTATAAATATTTTAATATTTTTTAAAATGATTGAGTGCAGGAGAGATAAAAAATAATTATAATGATATAAAAACATTATTTAATTAAAAAAAAAGAAAAAATAATCATTTTTGTTCTAGTTCTATATATAAAAGTAAGAAATTCACTCATAATGCAGGTAAATTTTGTGTAATCTTTGTAATAAAAAATATAAATTTTATTCTAAAATAAATCTATAATAATTTGTATTCGTTTGTGTTTATGAATTTTTTTGTGTTCATCATGTTCCTGAATAGTTGTTTGTGTTCGTTTGCTTTTGTTTGTGTTCGTTTGCGTTCGGGATGTTCATTTTCTTAATGAATGAACACGAACAAAAAATCTTGTTTGATAAGTGTTCGTAAACAGTTCATCAACAAATTTATTTATTAACGAACGAATACGAATAAGACATTATTCGTATTCTTTTGATTCGTTTACAACCCTAGTTACCATACCGAAAAAGAAAATTTTTACTTTTGAGTTAGGGAGACACTTTGTCCACATGTAAATTGTCGTGGTTTGTCATGTACACAAATCACCCATATGTATGTTTAGCATATGCAATATAACTGTTTATTTTCTTATCCATTAATATAGAGGTAAGTTCCTGCTTGTTGACAACTTAAATTTATTTATTGCGCAGTTATCTGCGTTATTATTATTTATTTATTATTTTCTGTAAAATAACTAATTTTATAAGGTACTATAATCTATAATACATGCGGTTGTCCTGGCAGAAGCATAAAATTATCATTATTATTCGATTAAATGGCACAAGATTCTAGAAATACTATTTATTGACTTTTTTAATTAACTATAGGTGATTGACAATCAGTTTAAAGTTTGTTTTATACACAGTAAAGCTGAAACAGTCTTGGGACCTTTATAAATATAACTAGTAATCAAGTCTCATATGTTGTGATTGTAACGTATAATCGTTCTAAGTAGTATCAATATTAAATTATTGCTAGCGATTACTACCATCAGAAAAAGTTGTAAAAGAAAAAAAATAAAATCAACCAAAAAATAAATGTTAAAACGTTAAACTATGCATGTGTGTTACAGCGTGTTAATGTGTATAAATTAGAACAAAATATAAAACACAACGCAGTCATTAAACATAAAAAATAGATATAAAAATGTTGAGCTACATATATATGTTTCAGTATGTTAACTCGTAAAGTTTATACCGAGATATAAAATGAAAATTTTGTAAAAGAATAAAAGTAAATGTGATTAAAGTTGAAAGTAAAAAAAATGTTAGTACTAAATTTAAAGGTTAAAAACCATAGGGTTAAAAATAAAAATTAAAAAAACAAAATAAAATATAATTTATAAAACATATGATACAAATCATAATACATAACTAAATAGGTAATTAATATCATATAAATTTCCGCTTGTTTGAAACATAATTCCATTTTGTGCAGTTTTGTGGATTATTATTTTGTAAAATAATTAATTTGATGTGGTACTATTCTTATCTATAATGTATTCTTGCTTGGGGGCATAAAATCATTATCCTTTGAAATAATTTAACTTTTATTATTAAACTAGCAAATATACCCGGCGTCACAACACCGTCGTACCCAAGATGATAAAGCATACATTATAATGTCCCGATTTGTTTCAACATTAAATTTATGTTATAACGTAGAGTTACTCGAACTTATATTATCGAATGAAAACATATCATATTTGACTTCACTTGTTTTCAAATTAAATCTACATCGAAACGTAAAAGTTAGCATGAATGCGTTTTAAATTTGACCCAGCTTGATTTGAATAAAATTATGTCAAAACGTTGACGAACTCAAATTTATATTAACACATACATAAACATAAGGATATACATATTAGTTTTGTAAGGAAAAAATTACAATAGATAACCCGAAGCCTTTAAACTTGAGAATGTTAAAATGAGAGTTTTAGTTGAAGTTAAAAGTGTCAATTTCAATAACTTGAGGAGGGATTTGGCCAACTTTCTATCTAAGAATGTATTAATATATATATTTAAGTAATAAGAAAATAAGTATATTATTTATATTATAAAAGATACATTTGAAAAAGCAGTAAAAAAATAAGTTTATTATTTATATTATAAAAGATACATTTGAAATACTTTTAATTTTGTATTTTAAAAAAGATAAACTGGTTAAAGGGCATGACACCTAGGGGGCTATTTTTGTCATAAACATATTTAAGAGGGATCTCTCTAACACCTTTAAGGGGTATTTGATATGTGCCGACCACGGTTGACTGCTAACTAGCTAACTGTCGAGTCAGCGCGTTTGATTTGCGTGGAAAGCATGAACTAACTGGGTCTTAAGGTCTGATCGAGACCCTACATTCGGCTTCATTGACCGGGTCTTCTCTGAAGTCCCTCCGTGCGACCCCTCCCCCACGACTCCCTCCTCGCATCGCCCTCCCTCCGCAGTAGTCGATCTTCTGGCTGAGGTCACTATAACCACCGTCATTGGCCATAGATCGATGATCTTGAGATAGAAATGGAGATTTTGGTGGAGATGTTAGGGGTTGTAAAGGGGTTTGATGTGATCCTGTGAGGAAGATTGTTGGAGTAATTGAAGAGGAAGATGTTGAAGGTGATATATGTAGATGTTGACGTGACCAAATTGTTAAACAAAACATATCCGGTAAATTAAAAAGATCCGGTAAATTATGTTCTTTTAAAAAATTTAGTTATTTTTATTGATTACAACACCAGTTAAATGCAAACATATCAGAACTTCGGGGCAATATGATTATTTTTATTATTCAGCAGATTCAGTCAGATATTGAATGAAACATTCAAGTTTCAATTAGATACAGACTCAGTCAGAACCTCTAATTAGATCAGCTTCTGACTCAATCAGATCTTACTGAGTCAGTGATAATCAAACAACCCTTTAGGCAAATTAAGAGAAAAAAAAAAGAAAAAGAAAAGAAGTAAACACCCGACCTAGAGTTGAACCCGGGGCAAAAGTGCATTTTAAGAATAGGTGGAGCACAAAAACCACCAAGGCAAACAAAAACTTTTGTTTGAACTTTGTGTTATATCTCCCGTATACAAAAGTAGATTTTTCAAAAAAAAATAAATAAATCACCACCGACCTACATTTTAAGACTAAGTATAACTAGTATCTGTACCCGACGCATTGCGGCCAGAACAGCGAAAAAAGCATTTTACGGGAGAAACGTTGCATTAACTTATTAAATTAATGATATCAAAAAGCTAAAATATCGAAATGTTAGTGTATCTTGTAACACCCGGTCATTTAATTATTTTGAAGCGGACGATAGAAGAAAAAGAAATAAAATCCAAAGTCAATGGACCAAACTCGCCAACAAGAGAAAGTTGGGTGAGTGGGAGTGTTTAAGGGAGATGGCAGCCCTTACCCTCTCCCCACACCCACCAAAATCAGCCAAAGAAAAGAGAAAGGAAGAAAAGGGAGAAGTTGGTTTGAGTTGGTCAAGTGAGCAAAATCATCGAGAAGCGGGTCAAATTGAAGCTCTTCTCGTTGTGGTCGTTTGTGTGAGTTCTAGGACCCCTCTTTTACACGTTTTTGAATGATTTGGGGTTGGAACACATCAGAAAATCGGGTTTTTGAGTGTGTTGTGTGTTTGACCCGTTTGTGTATGTGTGGGTATGTGTATGATTCGTTTGGGTCCTGCTTTTAAGCTTGTGTGTGCTTGAATGGTGTTTTGGTATGCATTCCTAAGGTTTAGGATGGTTGATTTGGGCTTAGAATGGGTTGGATGAGCTTGGAGGTCGAAAATGGCAGATTGGGTTCGGGATGAACTGCATTCTGCATCAGCTAGGGCTAGGCGATCGAATGGAGGCCATACGGCCTATTGAGGTGCGATTGAGGTTCATTCGCACGACTGAGGGTTCATTCACACGACTGAGATCCCAGTCACATAAATGCTCATCCGCATTAGTTCGATCTGTATTAGCTCCATTCGCATAGGACTCATCCGCATTGAGTCCATCCGCATAAGGTCCATTCGCATGAGTGTTCATCCGCATTGGTCCATTCGCCTGATGTTCAGTCGCACGGAGGCCGTGCGACTGAAGGGTGCCCATACGCCCAAATAGGGCTGTTGTACCCAAGGAAAAGCATAGTTTAATAACTGACTTTCGGGGAAAGTGCAGATGTAAGTTTTGACGTGGGAAATTCCCGTAAGTTCATGTAGGATGACGGTTGAGGCCTTAGAAAGTATGTTGGGCATGATGTTGCAAGATTATGCATGATGTATGTATGATGTTGCCATGTATGATGCTGATGACTGTGTATGTTGTGTTCCTTATTATGATGTATGTTTATCTTTCCTGTAGCTTTACGTGTTATGTTAATGAATGAAATGAAAGTAGTATGTAACGTAAAGAGAAAGATAATGAAAGAGTAACATGAAGTAAGAATGCATTGTGGATACATGTGTCCCTAGTTTCTGAACTTAATGTAATATGTCTTTATTGTCTTACACATATGTAATTGTACGGGTACTTAATGAAATACAATGTGTGGTTGTGCTTATAATGTTGAATATTTCATTGCTTCATATGTAATAACGCTTATTGAACTAACTGTATAGGTTGTGGTTGTTTGAATAAATCTAAGTCAATTAATGATTATGAAACATATTCAAACTTAATCATATGAAGTTCCCATGCGATTGGCCCATGCTAATCGACCATACGCATGAACAACTTCATGCTAATGAACCAGTCGTACGAATGAACCAGGAGACTGGATCAGTCACATGATTGAAACATGAGATTGACTCAGTCGCACGACTGAACACTCAGTCGTGCGAATGGATCAACCACATGACTCAATCACACGACTGAACCATGCTAATTGTCTAGTCGCACGATTGAGAAACCCTAACCTATAAATACCACTTAAATCGTGGGAAAATGGGACACTTTGAATATTTCGATACCTACACGTACCCTAGCCGTTCAGAGACCTCTAGCAACCTGTTCCAACTTCACAGATCGCTGTAGATCGATTGCTAATCATTCTTAATGTTTAGATTCAATATTTAATTGATTCTACGTGCGTTCTCACTGATTGGATCACCAATCAAATAGGATTCCGCACTATTTGATTCGGTACACGTGTAAATATGTTAGTATTCGTCAAGTACACGATCCTAACAAGTGGTATCAGAGCCTTGGCTCTAGATTTACGTGTAATTCAATCGTTTTGATATAAAAATTATGTTTTTACACGCAAAAACGCAATCTTTTGTGTCAATTCGGGTTTTAGATATCTCCTGATCGTAAAGTTTAGTTTTCCGGCATACGCCAATTAGGGTTAGCAAGAAATTCGTGTTTTTGCGTCCAAACACCTTAAACATACGAATTTTCGAAATCCAGCAGGTTCAGTCGCATGATTGACTCAATCGCACGACTGAGGTCATACGCATCCCCCATACGCACGATTGGACTCATTAGTACTCCCATTCGTACGACTGAGAAGTCTATTCGCATTGTTCAACCGCATTAGTTCATTCGCCCAACTAAGTCATCTGGTTTAGTTTAGTCGCACGATTGAACCATCCGCATAGTTCAATCGCCCGAATAGCCCAATCGCACACCTTCATTTCCACTAATAAAACAGTTTGTTTTAAAGTTAAAGTTTATAGCAATGGAGGACCAATACTCAGCATTCACAGCAGGGAGAGACTCACGTATTTAGAACTTACTACTATCGGAGAATAAAGTGGGGAATCACAACAAACCCCCAAATCTAATCACGTTAGATGAATACCACAATGGAAACAATGTTTCGAGATCTACTTAAATGGAGTAGATCCCAATCTGTGAGAATCTATTGAGACGGGGTACAGCATGCTAGTAGGAGCTGATGTTACACTAGGTGGCATGACTGATGGACAAAAGGTCAAATACAATGCTGAAAAGAAAGTTTATGCTCTGCTTACACAGTCAATTCCAAAGGATATTTTCCATCAATTCTCGGAGTATACACAAGCAAAGAAACTATGGGATGCATTGGAAAAAAGGTATGACTGAAACGCATCATTGAAGGCCCCAAAGGCTAAGGCTTTAAAGAAGGAGTTCGACAACTTCTCCTCGATGGGAAAATAAAGCCTAGATGATGTAATCGATAGGTTCTACCACTTGATGAGTGAGATGCACACTCATGGAGTATCAACGTCAATGGTGGACAAAGTGTCTAACTTTGCAGATGGGTTGCCAGAGAAATGGGTTTCATTTGTCTCCAATCTCAGACAGAATGGTATGCTAACGAAGTTAGATATCAATGACTTCATTCTGAAGCTGAGAGAGGAAGAAATAAGGATGAAGTATAGAGCACAAAAGTCTTCCTATGATTAACCCAGCGCTGTACAACGCGACACCTCAAGCCAAAACATCTAGAGCACCTCTTCAGACAGCCTTTGTATCAAGCTCGACAGGTCCTTCTCAAGCCTCTACTTCAGGGTCAGAAACGTTAGGGTCGTCTGGTACCCAATACATTGTACCTTAAGCTAATGCAGCAAAACTGAAGACCGAGAACTTCGGAAATGTGACAGTTGAGGTAGCCAAAGAGCACATGGATCTCTTAGCTACGGTAGTCCACTCCTATGATGGACTAATTGCTGGTAAAATTGGGAACTACCATCTGGCAGACGAGGACTATGAGTAGGTGGACGAGACAGAACCGGAGCGGATGGACATAATGTGGGCCTTAGCAAGTGTTGTTTGGAGAGCTAAGAAGTTTTTCAAAAAGACCGGACAGAACTTGATTGCAACTAAGGACACTACCTTCGGCTTTGATAAGACCAAAGTGATTTGTTTCAACTGTGGCGAGAAAGGGCACTTCAAAAGGGAGTGTGTGAAGCCTAAGAAGACTGGTAATGGGAATCCTTTCTCCTCCTTCAATCGTCAGGACAAACCCACTAGTAGTCCTACTTCATCAAGCAAGGATCCCAATGCCTTGACTGCTCATGATGATGAAGGACAGCACTGGAGCTTTCGGTTTGTCTCAGCGAGAGAATCCAATGTCGCTAGTGTGGAGGATATTGATGATGATTCGGCTAGTGAAGGAGATATAGCAGTCGAACTTGCGATGTCAAACTCAGAAGAGACTGTACCAGTGACCAATTACCTGCCTGAAGAAGGGAAAACTGCAACAACGTCAGAATCACCAGCTCTAGAATCACAAACTCTACATTGATGGCTGATTCTTTAGAACCCTCTCAGGTAAGTACAACTGACCAACTTTTTAATAATCATGCTTGTTCTGACTTTAATAAATTTTGATAAAGAATTGATTTAAAATTTGCTAGGTTATTAAATCATAATGATAACTTAGTAAAGGACTTGGAACTGTGCACTGAAGCTAACAGAGTTCTAAAACAGAATGAGCATAGTTACAAAGAAAAGATAGACCTTTTGAACAAACAACTTAGGGAAATAAAAGTAGTAGCCTTTAATCATGCTAATGATATTAGATACTATCTTAACTCTCTAGAGGACACTAAGAAACAAAAGGCAGTTTTAGAAGTAGAAGTTAACTCCTTAAAGCAAAAACTGCATAGTTGGACAAGTTCATCTCATATTGTCCAAAACTTAGTGAGAGAGAGAAACAACGGGGATGGATTGGGTTATAAAATGGTTCCACCACCACATGAGATCTTGATGAAGGTAAAATGTAAACCAATTAATAACAATCCAATCAAGGATCATGTGATGTCCACTTCTCTTGTAAGTGATCCAGATTTCACACGTTCATCAAATGAATCTGGTACTAAACAAAAGGAGGCCACTTCAAAGGAAAAATGTAAATGCCTTGTGTTAGTCTGGACAAAGAGTTTGAAAAGGTTAGTATAAAGTCTGCTTCAACAACTGTCAAATTTCAACCAAAAAGACCAAACAGGTTAACCACCCACATGTGTCACGTCAAAGTCCAAATAATAGAAAAGGAAAAGATGTTAAGACTGTTAAATAAATTAACTTTGTTAAACCAGAAAAAACATCTAAACAAGAAGAGACAAAACCCAAACAAAGTTAGGTCACACGTGTGTCACATATATCTCCACAAAAATAGTTAAATCATAAAGTCGAGAGCAGATCATGCTACAGTTGTGGAGAGTATGGACACATTACGTCTCATTGTCCTTACTAACAGACACTGAGGAGGAACGTTGAACATCCGGAATCAAAACCTAGCTCTTTTAAGAGGAACTTGGTGACGCCACCTAAAAGGGATAGTGAACCTAAAGTTCAACACATTAGCTAGTCGTCTGTTTATCACAAACAAGCCTTACACAAAGCTGGCTTATGGAAAGAAAAATCAACCTTATTGTCTAATAATGAGAACAAGAAGACATCTGAGCTTCCGTCACCCTCGAATGGTCAATGGGTTGAGTTTATGATGTGTGATGCCTCTAGGAAACCCAAGCCAGTGAAGGCGTGGGTCCCTAACATGAACTAATGTTTTCAATTGAATATGCAAGGTGTTCGTTATAGTGCTAAAACCAACACGTGGATTATAGATAGCGGAGCATCCAGGCACATGACCGGGAACAGGGATCTCTTATCAAACATCAAACAAATAAAAGGAGGTCATGTTTCATTTGCTGGAAACAAAGGTGGGTACATCATAGCTCAAGGAGAAGTAGGTAATCAGAAAGTGAAGTTTGACAAGGTAAACTACATTCAACAACTTCAAAATAACTTGCTTTCTGTTTCTCAAATTTGTGATAAAGACTTCAAGGTAGTATTTGACAGCAAGAAGTGCTATGTCCTAAAAAAGGACTATGTCATCCTGGAGGACCAAGTCTTAATGTCTGCCTCAAGATATAAGGACCTTTATGTCTTGGATCTATCAAAGGCCTCCACAACGGATCATGAAGTTCAGTGCTTCTTGTCAAAAGCTACTGAGAAGGATTCCATCTCCAGGCATAGGAGAACAGGACACATTAATCCA
The DNA here is from genome assembly GCA_025506515.1 of Flaveria trinervia. NCBI lineage: Eukaryota > Viridiplantae > Streptophyta > Magnoliopsida > Asterales > Asteraceae > Flaveria > Flaveria trinervia. Next base: position 101,714,569 of record CM046444.1, read on the forward strand.
CGGAAGATGAATCACTTGACCCAGAATGATCTAGTGAGAGGAGTTAACGTCAAAAATTTCCAACTTCCAGATTTTTGTGTTTCGTGCAAGAAGGGCAAACAGACGAAGAAGTCTCATAAGGAAAAGAAAGTTCATTCCATCGAACTTCCTTTTGAACTTCTTCACATGGATCTGTTTGGTCCAGTCAGTACAAGAAGCATCGCAGGCGACTTGTACTGCTACGTAGTTACTAATGACTACTCAAGATTCTCTTGGGCGATGTTTCTGAAATCCAAATCAGACACATTTGAGTCATTCAAGGAATTAGTAACTACTCTGGAGTCTCTATACAAGTTGAAGGTACGACAAGTGCACTCAGACAACGGAACCGAGTTCAAGAATCAATGGATGGAGGCGTACTGCAAGGAAAAGGGAATTGTGTATCAGTTCAATTCTGCCTACACTCCTCAGATGAACGGTGTTGCTGAAAGAAAGAATCACAGCTTGATAGAGACAGCACGGATGATGCTAGCAGACTCAAAACTGCCTATCCAATTCTGGAATGAAGCAGTTGCAAATGCGTGTTATACACTAAATCGAGTTTTGGCAGTTAAAGGCCATGGCAAGACGTGTTACGAGTTACTACAATGATGTAAACCCAATCTAGAGTATCTCGAGCCGTTTGGCGCTTCGTGCACCTTACTAAAGAAGACTCAGGAGGGAAAATTCAGCGAGAAGGCTGATGAAGGTATCTTTCTAGGATACAACATACCGAAAAAGAGGGTTTACAACAACTCAATGGGTCAGGTAGAAGTGTGGTGTAATGTTGATGTTCAGAGATACACCACACCACCTGCTGGAAAAGGACCCTCCTTCTTTTTCAACTATGATGGATTCTTCAAGTCCTTCAACATCTCACTCTCCACCTCTAATGATGAGTTGGCCACCAAGATGATGTATGATGTCTTGAACACACCTTCACTAGATTCAACATCATCCAGTTCACAAGGTCAGTCATCTAACAACTCAGGGGGGTACCTAAAGATAGTGATTCTTCCTCTGATGAACAAGTGTGGAGACTAATCAGAACAACCAGGAGGAATAGGTTCCTACTACTGCAAGTCCACAAGCATCTGACATTGATGCCTCTGAGTCTTTAGAACCTCAGACTCCTACTGCCTCAGATACTGAATCAAATGTGCATAACCTTGATTCTGAGGTAGTTGTTCCAACCATTCTTGGATCACGCCTAAATGTATATCATCCTTTGGATAATGTCATGGGGGATGTGAGATCAGGGGTTCAGACCAGAAATCAGCTGTACTCAGCTGATTATGCCTCAATGATGGAAAAGGGTTACCTTCACGACGGTGCATATCATTGCTTTGTGTCTCAGTTTGAGCCAAAGTATGTTAGTGAAGCACTGAATGATGAGGCATGGGTGAGTACCATGCAAGAAGAACTTCTTCAGTTCAAGAAGTTAGGAGTATGGACTCTGGTGGATAGACCTAAAGGTGCTAAGGTCATTGGCACCAATGGGTCTTGAAATGCAAGAAAGATGATCAGGTGTGATCATCAGAAACAAGGCTCTACTTGTTGTTCAAGGATTTCGACAAGTCGAGGGCATAGACTGCAATGAAGTGTTTGCACCCGTGGCAAGAATGGAAGCAATCCATATCTTCCTTGCCTATGCATCATATATGAAGATTAAAGTTTATCAACTTGATGTGAAGAGTGCATTCCTTCACGGTGAAATCCAAGAGACAGTGTACGTTAGTCAACCCGAAGGATTTGAGGATCCATATCATCGGGACAGAGTTTACAAACTCGACAAGGCTTTACATGGGCTTCATCAAGCTCCTAGGGCTTGGTATGAGAAACTCTTGACTCACCTTATGAAACACGGTTTTCACAGAGTTGTTATTGATTGTACACTGTTCATAAAAGAAAAGGATGGAGATTTGCTGCTTGTTCAAATTTATGTAGATGATATAGTCTTCGGTTCAAAGAACGAAGATCTATGTAAATAGTTTGAAGCAGTAATGACGGCTGAGTTTGAAATGAGTGCCATGGGAGAGATGAAATTCTTTCTCGGGTTACAGGTGGATCAGACACCAAAAGGGATTTTCCTACATCAGACCAATTATGTAAGAGATATTCTTAGTCGGTTTGACATGGAGAATGCTTCCGTTGTTGCGACTCCACTTGCTACAAACCATTATGTAGCACCCGACGAGAATGGTGATATGGTCGATGCCACCATGTACCGAGGAATGATTGGATCTATCATGTACCTCACTGCCTCAAGACCTGATATCATGAACGACATGTTTATGTTCAAGATATCAGGAAAAGCCAAAAGTAAACCATCTGATAGGGGTCAAAAGGATCTTTCGTTATCTAAAGGGTACTCCAACACTTGGGTTGTGGTATCCTCATGACGATGACTTCGAGCTAACAGCGTATAGTGACTAGGATTACGGTGGCTGCAAGATGAACTACAAGTCCACATCAGCGGGATGTCAATTCTTTGGGAGAAGATTAGTGACCTTGCAGTGTAAGAAGCAGACCTCGGTTGCGTTGTCAACCTATGAAGTCGAATACGTTGCTGCTGCAAGTTGTTGTTCACAAGTCATATGGATTCAACAGCAAATGCAGGACTACGGTTTGAATTTCTCTTCTACTCCTATTTTTGTTGATAACTCTGTTGTAATTACAGTAACTAAAAATCCGGTCCAACATCCTAAGACCAAACACATCGGCATAAAATATCACTTTATACGTGATTGCTTTGAAAAGAACTAATCGATGTGATTAAAATAAATACTGATTTTCAACGTGCTGACCTCTATACAAAGGCTTTTGATAAACCACGTTTTCTATATTTGTTAGAGGTCAACAACGTTAAAAAGAAATGTGATGTAATTACTGAAGAGGACCATGTATAGTGCGATGCGTATAGTCCATTTTCTTTTAATTTTATTTTTTTATTTATTTGTTTACCTTCAAGTAGCTTAATTAAATTGGTGTTATTTTGTCGCCTATTAAAATCCTAAAAAGCATAAATTGGTTACAGTTTTAGAATTTTAGGGGGGATAGGTCAAAAAAAAGAAAATGTAAGAGGAGGAGAGGCTAGCTGATAGAAACTAGATCGTATCTGTGATACCGATTTAATGACTTTGGAAAATGATAGTACACAGGAACAAACCACTTGGGATTTTAAAAGTTTAAATAAAATAAGATGCGAAGTTCGAAGTATAAGTCTGTGTAGTCTGAGCAATATAAAAGGAAAAATGATAGTAAAACTAGTTACTACTAAGGTAACACAAAGAAAGTAGACCTAGCGGTTATTAGACCACAGATGATATGTCAGTAGATCAATACAATAGATGATTAGACCTCATTAGTGATCTCAAGAACAAACTAAGTTGTTCAACAAGCTGTGGGCTAACATCTTATCCCTAGTTAACACAATCAACAAAATTCCAATAACGGGTGACGAGCAGAATAAACGCCACAAATGTGAGCGTAAGACCAAAATATGAGCAAAAGAAATCAAACTAATAACTTCTGTTGTTGGTGAGATCCGTTCAAAAAGATTAAAAATGTTCAAACAAGAAGATAGGTTATGTGCCTCTTTGCTGTGCGGTGGCACTGACCTGAGGATAAGCATAACCTATATATTCTAGAATTTATTGTTGTTTGCCACCTCTCTGTTGTGCAATGGCACTAACCTGAGGCTTGGCTTCTCTCTGAAAGTTCTAAGAATAGTTTCTTCTTGAAAACTACCCTGAGACCGCTCAAAAATCTCCTGAGGAATGTTGATTACCATATAAGTGTGGGATCCACAAATGCTTGTTGAAATAATCAAACCTTAAACTCTCACCAATATGTGTCAAAAGTCTGTGTATGGATTTCAGAGGACCGGTATACTGACAATCATTATGGCTAAAATTGTTGAAAGTCCAAATCAATGTAGTGATCTAATAGTACTAGTATGATTTCCTAAATTTGCTACCGACTCTAGATGAAAAACAAGAATTAAGCATCGAAAGGTATTGAGAACATGTCCCAAATGATTTGACTTGCCTGTATGATTCCAAATTGATTGGTCCATTTATGGTCAAAATGAATTGAAGCTGCCTTTTTCGGAACCGAATCCATTAGATTTCTATCTTAGGATTTACACCTCACACAAAATGTCAAAAACAAGTTTTAGTTTTGTATTTCAGTTTAAGTCTTTTCTTGTGTTTAAATATTGTCAATTTAGTTTGTTAGATATCGGACTGAGGTGACCACACATGTTTTCAAATGAAAAATCAGTCATGTCTGAGGTGACAAATTGTTTAAAAGGATCACGTCTGAGGTGATTAAAAGTTTTCCAAGTTAAAATGATCATGTTTGAGATGATCAAATGCTCATAATGTTTAATCAAAAGTTAAAAAGGATTAAGTGTTGAATGGTCATAAAATCAAAATCATGAGTATGATCCAATCGCACGACTGGACCATGAGTATGGACCAACCGTACGAATGGACCATACTCATGCACTAGACAGCCAAAGGGCACATGAGTATGAACCATTCACCCTAATGGCTTATCATATTGAGTTAGTTGACCGAATGGAGCTGTGCGAATGAGTCAGTCGACCGAATGGAGCTGTGCGAATGAATCAGTCACCCAACTGAACCCCAGTCGGCCGACTGAATGTGATCGACTGAACCAATCGCACGACTGATCTCCAATCGCCTAAATGAACAGAGCGTATGGGTCCAGTCGCCCGATTGAAATCAGATTCAGTATAAAAGGGCCATAGTCGATCGCATTCAACTCATCACCCAATCGCCCTAAAATCGCACAGCCTACCGTTACTCTGCTAAAATTTCCTCTGACCCAAATTGCTTCCATATTCTGATATTCTGACATTTGTTGGTACATATACAGGTAAAATGCGGTGTGAACATGCCAAAAACTCCGTCGATTATACTCCAAAATCAAGAAATTGGCCCTAACATGACCCGAGACTGTACATGGACTAATAACCTAACTAAACCAAGTAAAATGTTGAAATAAAGGTTATTAGGTATAGTATGATGATTGCGAGTCTAAAGAACCATTACATAATGTCTAATTTCAAGATTTAGTTAAAATTCAAATCTCAGTCGACCGAACAGTGGGACATGCGACTGACACCAGGATGAACCCCAATCACACGATTGAGCTGGTCGAATGGCTCAATCGGCCGAATGGATAATGCGAATGAGCTCAGTCGGCCGATTGAACCAATCGCCGGCTCAATCAACCGACTGAACTCAGTCTCCTACTCAGTCACCCGACTGAATCCAGTCGCATGCCAGATCAACCGACTGAACGCAGTCGCATGGTTCAATCGCATGATTGACCCAGAATGAATTCAACCAGGTTAATTAGAACTGATTTGTGTTGTGTGGTTATCTAATGTCTACGTGTCTTGTGTTACAGATTAATGGCTGACAGGTGGTCTATTAACCCCAAGCACAACATATGTGCTCACTTAGATGCCACTGCTCGGAACGGTGCCGAGTTTGCGGGGATTATCGCATTCCTTAAGCGATCCAGGATCTACAAGGCTATCTCCACACCACGCACTCCCTATAGGTCTATTCAGCAGGCCTTCTAGGAGGGGGCATCGGTTGACCGCTCTCACAAGCCATACAGCATCAGGAGTTCTATTTTTGGTATGGATATTGAGGTCTCTGCTGAGGATATTCGGTGTATACTTGGGTTGAGTGATGATGCGGACCACCCTATCAGACTTTACCGCTGACTGTGAGAGGGTGCTTCTTGAGGATGAAGTACGCTGGGGATATTAATACAGGTGTGCTCAACAAGAGCAACCGTGTCCCCTGTACAGTACTTGGCACATGTCATCCTCAAGTGCTTGGCTTCGCCAAGGGGTGGGTTTGATGATCTTTCAGACCAGATTCAAAATGCCTACGTGGCACTAGTTTTGACCACCCTTTCAGCTTCTCGAGCATGATCTTCTCTTACTTGATAGAGAATCTGGAGGGCAAGGGCAAGAGGGTTTCTGCATGTACCCTAGGTTCCTTCAGATGATTTTTGATGAGAAGCTGCTAACACTGCCCAAGGAGAGCCACGACGCTATGTCGTTGGAGAACATGGATGATACGACACTGGGTTGTATGAAGGTATACCGGGGAAAGCAAGTCAAACCCCCGGTGAAGAGACTCATCGACCATCTGGCCAGGGTTGATTACGTGGCGCCAGAGAGGCATAAATGGCGCCACGCAGACAGTGATTTGGATGTCAAGCAACTTGAGCTCCCTGAAGATGACTCCGAAAATGACGACAGCGGTGATGATGGAGATGCAGGGCCCACACAATTGAGGGCCCCCACTGCTAATATAGCATCTCAAGCATCCACCCAAGGTGGAACAGAGACAACAGGGTTCCATCAGGACTTTCATCCTGATAAGGAGGAGGAGATAGACGAGGAGCCCTTGACTCGTACTATGGGGAGCAGGGTGGTTGCCACCGACCGAGGCATTTGGGAGGTTGGAGGACGCCCTGGCGAGTCTAGGGAGGCTGATACTGATCCTAGTTATACTCCCGATCAGCCCAGCAGCATCCCTGGGGGAGCATCCACCTCGATGGGCTCAAGGAAGAAACGGATGGCTCAGCCCCACGGACTGAAGAAAAAGAGGAGGAGGATGACATTTATTAACACCACCACCACTTCCACCACTCCCCTACTACCACCACTACCACCACTCCACCTACCGCCACTACCACCATTCCACCCACCACCATAACTACCACACCACATCCACCATTTACCCACATACATCCACCTCCACTACAGCTCATCCACCACCACCTTCATCTATACTACCCCCAATCTTCACCACTGCCACACCACCACCACTAGCCACGCAGGAACGTTATCTTATCCCTTTTTTTCCATCTGGATCCTCTCTACCTCTCACTGGGGTAGAGGAACAGCTCTCAGCACTGAACCGTATGGTGTTGAAGCTGCTGGCAGCCGATGATGAGATGACTGTCAGATTCCTCAGCTAGTAGAATTTACTACTGCACAATCTCAGCAGATATCTCAGCAGGCACAACTGATAAAGCAAACAGGCATAGCAGATGGCTGCTCAGAGCTCAGAGATGTCCCAACTCCAGGAGCAACATGTCCATTCAGTAAAACGGATAAAGGAGTTGGAGGCGACCAACAAGACCATCATGTTGAGGCTCAAAGGATCAAAGGATGAGCCACTAAAGATTAGAAAAGGAGATGGAGATGATGGTGATGATGATGACACGTGATGATAATGATGATGATGATGATGGTGAGATCAAGGAGAGGATACTGATACTGGTGATGATGTGATGATGATGATGAAGGAGATGATGATACTTCTGTTGTGGGTGCCACATGAGCTCAATGTCAAGAGAGGCGCACAAAGAAGAATCAAGACCAAGGAGCCCCATCATCTTCTGCTGATCCTACTAACACACCAGCTATTCAAGACAAGAGTAATACATAGTTGTTTATGTTATTTAAATCATGTGTATTTGAATCTTGTATCAGATTAATGTAATTAATGCTTATATTTATTGTTGATGTTTACTGCTTTGATTGCTGACTAATGGTTGATATGTTACATGTTTAAATCAAGCAGATCCAGATTATCAAAGAGATGAATATGATGTTGCTCCCCTCCAACAGATCAAGACTCAGCTCACGATGATTCTTGATCTACAGGGAATAGTCAGGAGATCAGTGAATTACACTCCTGAAGAAGGAAAGATCATTCATGATCTCACCGACGAGCAACTTGCTGAAATGTTCCAATCAATCCCGATGAGATCGTGAAAGATGCTCCAACAGTCCATGTGGAAAGTGACGCGACGACCTCAACGACGTTGATGAGATCGAGATTGAGGATGTCAAGGACCAACACTATACAGAGTACACTGACATTGCGGGTAATGTCGTTCCCAATCTGGGCGAAAATCTTGTCAGTGAAACTTTTGAGACTCCGGATAAAATAGAACAAGAGTCTGGCAAGAAGAAGATAAGGCCCAAGCCTTGAAAGCTTAAGTAAATATCAGAAAGGCTGAGCCTTCAAGGATACGATCATTAGTGGCTTAGCTCTTCGCGCTTCCCCGCTCATACAGCTCCCAGCCAGCAAGCAGTTAGCCTCCCTCTACAAGGAATGGACGGGAGCTGCGTGGGCTGCATGCTTTGAATAAATAAGAGCCCAACGCAGTGCTTCAACGTCAAATGTCTACACCAAGCTGTACAAAGTGAAGAAACATCACAAGGTGTCGGGCAAAATCATAGCATGGGCACATTTTGAAGATCTCAACGTTTATGCAGTTAAACGGAGAAAGGGATTGAGTACTTCAGGTTCCCTCACAACCTGAAGACTCTTCCTGGATTTGAGCTTAACTAGTTAGCAAAGTTGAAATTGCTATACGCTGACCCCCGCAAAATGTCAGGCTGGTTTGAAGCGGCTCTAAAAGAGAGTACCACACCAAATGGGTCAACTTCAAACCTCAACAACCAACAAGGTGTATCAGATGGTCGAGGTTGATGCCATAACTGGAAAACCGAAAATAATGCTGAAGTGGAGTCTCCGCGCACAATGTCTTAGATCTCTCTACGGGCAATGCCACATGACTTCACTCCACACTTCAAACGGTGGTACTATGATTGGAGAATAGGAGAGCAGTCATAGTTTGAATAAGATGATATAATGGAAACCATAAGGGTATTTGACCCAATGTGGCTTATAAACTTGTCTGCTGATGATGTCTATACATTATACAAGTGGCCACTATTCTATGACTCTCAAGATATTGTAAAGCTCTACAATTTTCAAAATATGATACGACTCTTTTTTGCTTTTGAGATACACACAGGAGTCAAGAGAAGTACAAGAAGTTGAGGAACTTATGAAGGATGTAAGACATTAGATGAAACTAGGTCCAGGGGGAGTTTGTAGATATATGTGTCCCTAGTTTCTAAAGTTAATGTAATATGATTTATTGTCTTACACATATAATTGTACGGGTACTTAATGAAATACAATGTGTGGTTGTGCTTATAATATTGAATATTTCATTGCTTGGTATGTAATAATGCTTATTAAACTAACTATATAGGTTGTGGTTATTTAAATAAATCTAAGTCAATAATGATTATGAAACATATTCAAACTTAATCATATGAAGTTCTCATGTGATTGGCCCATGTTAATGGACCATACGCATGAACAACTTCATGCTAATGAACCAGCGTACAATGAACCAGGAGACTGGATCAGTTGCATGATTGAACATGAGATTGACTCAGTCACACGACTAAACACTCAGTTCTGTGAATGGATCAACCGCATGACTTAATCGCACGACTGAACCATGCTAATTGTCCAGTCGCACGATTGAGAAACCCTAACCTATAAATACCACTTAAATCGTGGAAGAACGGGACACTTTGAATATTTCAATACCTACACGTACCTTAGCCATCCAGAGACCTCTAGCAACCTGTTCCAACTTCATAGATTGTTGTAGATCGATTGCTAATCATTCTTAAAGTTTAGATTCAATCTTTAATTGATTCTATGTGTGTTCTCACTGATTGGATCACCAATCAAACAGGGCTCCGCACTATTTGATTCGGTACACGCGTAAATCTGTTGGTATTCATCAAGCACACGATCCTAACATGCATGCATTAACGAATGATGAAAGTAAAGAAAGTATTGCAAGCCTTATATGTCAGGACACGCCATTAAAAGGTGTTAGCCCAATGTGTGCGGTTTCGCTACCCCGGGAGGATGCACATTGGGGTCTTTCTTGTGATTGACCATTTGTATGGAACCATTGTTGCTTGCCTTAGGTATTATGACCAGAGGTGTTGGGCACTGTGAATGAAGGTCTATGATAGGTTTAGATCTAGTACCATGAGCATGAAGGGCATAGCACAAATAATGGTATACCTGAACTTTACCTTAGGTACTGTGGCCAGAGGTGCGGGGCACCGTGAATGAAGGTCTGTGATTGCTGAGGATGGCACGAGGTGGCCACTCAGATCTTTTGGGATGGCATCCATTTATATAATGCTTTTGTGATGTAATGCAACAATGTATTTTGTAACTAATAAACCATGTATTATTTTGCAAAAGTTTTTATGATGAAATGAGATGTCATTTTTGAATGTTTCCGCTGCAATATTTATGTAAGAGAAATGAATGGCATTCTTTTGTTAATGTTTTTGTATTGTAATGCGAACGAATGATGTTTTGAAATGAACGCTTGTATTAACTTGCAAAGGCATTTGTAATGATATGAAAAGTTATTTTTATGTTTCTGCTGCAACGTTTTATAAATGATTAAATGTAATTATATGTTTTATGCGCGATGAATTATTAGCTGTAAGTGTCCCGGGAACGGGGCCTTACAAGTTGGTATCATAGCCAAAGTTTAAGTGAAATGGGTAAAATTTCAAAATAAACCTTAACTTAAACTGAGAATGGGACGGAAAGGGAAGAGATGCCAATCTGAGTAGTTGTGTGCCATTAGGTAATTTCGTAAAGTTAACCGATATTATGTGTGCATGTTATGTGTTATGTGTTGTTTGTGGATTGAAATACTGATGTAGTCAGGATATGTAATGCTCGGGGTGTGAAGAGTAAAGTAAGTGGCTAATCACAACTGGCCACTATAATTAGGGACTTACTATACTTGACATAAACTGAGCTATTCCCTTGAATGACCATGTTGGTGTTTGAATCTTTAAGTGTGCGTATGAATGGCCGGTGGTAGATCTTCGAAAGCCTCTCATGGAGGTGGTCGTGATGGGATGGTGCTGAGCCGTGACCCAAGAGAGGAAGACCCAGAGTTGAAAAAGTGGTTCCTAAAGAACCAGAGACCCCTCATCCAGAGGGTGGCGACGAGAGCGCCAATTTGAGAGCCTCAGTAAAGGAGGCTGTTGTAGAAGAAGTTCATCAAGTCATGTAGACGATCTTACTATCTGTAGTGACTGAATGCATCAAGGCAGTACAGGAAGGGGAAAGGAAAGAGAGAAATAGGTCCTCGGGAGGACGGGAGCAACTAGAGCCTGAAACAGTTCTCTCTGATGATGATGAAGAGGAAGAAGAAGAAGAGCCCATGCAGGAGGTGGCACGAGGCTGTAATTATGGGGTATTTCGACGATGCAAGCCCCCTACTTTTGATGGAAACAGCACTACTGCTGCTGCTCACCGGTGGGTGAGAGAAATGGAAGTTTTATTGAACATCAATCCAAGCCGACAGTACACCACAAAGTTCAGTTTGCTGCCCATTCTTTTGTGGACTCGGCTCTTTGCTGGTGGGACAATATAGTCCAAGCCGAGGGTAGTAGGGCAATTGGGAGGATGAGTTGGTCGGAGCTGAAAAGGTTGGTGATTGAGGAGTTTTGTCCTCACCGGGAAATGGACAAGGTCGAAAGGGAGTTGTTGCAACTGGAGGCGGGAACCATGACACACCAACAGTACACCACAAAGTTCAATGAGATGGCACGTCAGGTGCCGGATCAGGTGACGCCTCTGTCACGGAAGATTAAGAGGTACATTTGGGGTTCGCCAGCGGACTTTCGCAGGCATATGATCGCTGCCCGACCGAGCATGTTTAGGTCGGCAGTGGATTTGGCATGGAGGTTATATGATGAGAGGGTTGTAGTGGTGGTGGCTGAAGGTAGCAGGAAGGGTGGAGGTGATCAAAACTGGAATAGGAAGAGGTTTGGTCGGGGTGGTGCCTCGACGGGTAACAAGAAGGCACGGGTGGACGACCGATGTGTGGTCACATCGGGAACAGGTATGAAGAAGTGTGGTAAGTGTGGAAGAGAGCATAGTGGGGAATGTAGGTTTGGGTCGAACTTATGCTTTAAATGTGGGAAGGCAGGGCACATGGCAAGGGACTGCCGTATGGTCCGATGCTTTAACTGTGGCGAAGAGGGTTACGTAAGTAAGGATTGTAAGAAGTTGAGGGTGGAGGGCTCTAGGGCGAAGAAGATGGGGAGTGAAGGGCCAAGGGCGAGCGCCAGGGCATTCATTATGACACAAGAGGAAGCTAGCACGGACCCTGATGTTGTGTCCGGTACGTTTCTGGTGAACCAAACTTTAGCTTCTATGTTATTTGATTCGGGTGCCAGTAAAAGTTTTATTTCTGCTGCTTTCTGTGCTAAGCTGCCTGTTAGTAGCAGACATGTTAATACGCCCTTTGATGTAGAAACTACCATAGGTAAGTCTACCAGGATTTCTGAGATGATAGAGAATTATGATGTGGAGCTAGAATGTCATAAGTTTCCTGTTAGACCATTCGTGATGACCTTAGGTGGTTTCGATTTGGTTCTTGGGATGGATTGGTTGGCGGACTCCGAGGCGAACATTGTGTGTTACAAGAAGATGATTCATTTGATAGCGCCTGACGGGAGTTTGGTAACTGTTTATGGAGATCGGTTCATGACGATCCCAAAACTAATCTCAATGGTGGTGGCAGGAAAGTGCATGAGGCATGGATGTAGCGCCTACTTGGCTTATGTAAAGGATGTGGATACGCCAACACCACAACTATCCGATGTACCGGTTGTGTGTGACTTTCCAGACGTGTTCCCAGAAGACCTACCAGGAGTGCCACCTGACAGGGAGATCAAGTTCCAGATTGATCTAATACCGGGTGCCCAACTTGTTGCCAAGGCACCGAATCGGTTGGCTCCGACGGAGATGAAAGAGTTGATGGATCAGTTGCAAGAGCTGCTTGATAAGGGGTTCATTAGACCGAGTATCTCTTCTTGGGGTGCTCCGATCTTATTCGTATAAAAGAAAGACGATAGTATGAGGATGTGTATTGACTACCTTGAGCTTAACAAGTTGACGGTCAAGAACCGATACCCCTTACCGAGAATCGATGATTTGTTTGATCAGCTGCAAGGTGCCAGTTGGTTTTCAAGGATAGACCTTCGATCGGGCTACCATCAGTTAAAGGTGAAAGAGCAGGATGTCCCTAAAATGTGTTATGGTCACTACGAGTTTCTTGTCATGTATTTTAGCTTGACCATGCGCCAGCTGCTTTTATGGATCTGATGAATCAAGTGTGTTGGCCGATGTGGATAAATCAGTGATTGTGTTTATTGATGACATCCTGATTTACTCGAAGAGCGAGATTGAGCACGTCGGTCATATTCGGGAGGTTCTGGAGATGTTGAGAAAGGAGAAGTTGTACGCCAAGTTCTCCAAGTGTGTATTTTGGTTAAGCAAAGTTCAGTTCTTGGTCATGTGGTGAATCCTGACGGGATTATGGTGGACCCGAAAAAGGTGGAGGCACTGATGCAATGGAAGTTTCCAAAGACGCCATCCGAGATTCGTAGCTTCTTGGGTTTGGCGGGCTACTATAGAAGATTCATTCAAGACTTTGTCAAGATTGCTTCTCCACTAACCAAATTGACCCGGAAAGATGTAAAGTTTGTATGGGGTCAAGCTTAAGAGAAGGTGTTCGAAGAATTGAAGGCGAGGTTGACTCAAGCTCATGTTCTATCATTACCCGATGGAAGTGAAGATCTTGTGGTCTATTCTGATGCTTCCTACTCAAGGTTGGGGTGTGTGTTAATGTAGAGAGGAAAAGTTATAGCCTATGCATCCTGACAGTTGAAGGTTCATGAGGTCAACTACCCTACTCATGACTTGGAGCTAGCAATCGTGGTCCTTGCACTAAAGATTTGGAGGCACTATCTTTATGGATGAAGTGCACCATTTTCACTAACCACAAGAGCTTGAAGTACTTCTGTCACATCCGGTAAATTTCAGTTACCAAACTTCGTTAGTTCCATTGAGTCTTGCATACACGTGTCGTAAGCACACACTATTTGTCGTTTAACATTGGTGACCTAATAATAATTAACAATGTTAAATTAATGATAATCTAACTAACAATGTGATTATTGTATCATGCTTATGTGTTTGCGTGTTTTTAAATGCTAATTAGGAAATTAACCGCGTAACGTGGAAATGTGCCTATTATTCGTATGTCTTGTATTTTTATAAGATAAAATATATAATGATTATCATTAGTTTGTATCTTTATATTATTAAGTTAAAAACACTTTACAAAGAGTTTAAAAGCTTAAATTTTATAATATACAAATTACAAGGGTTTAAATGGTAACTAGGAAAAATTAAGTTAAATAAAACAAAACCCTAGCCCCCCCCCCCCCCACACCGTTCGGCCGCGATTCCACCTCTCACACCCCCTCTCTTGCGAATTCGACCAAAAAAAGCACTAAGGCATCGGATTTGTTCGATTTCAGGCCATACAATAAGTTAGCAACATCAAATCGTGTTCCTTTGCAAGAATTAAGGTTAGTTTTGGTGTTTTTTGTGGGATTTGCATGTTGGCCGAACCCTAATTTGTGAATGAGTGTTCATGATGTCGAAATTGATGTTGTTTGATGATGTTAGTATGTTAGTTAGATAGTATACATGTTGTTTAACGTTGATTATGCAAGAATGATATGTGTTTGATGAATTGATCATGAACTTTGATTCTAGATAAACCCTAATTCGAAATTGATGTGATTATGTGAGATTGATGATTGTATGATGAATGTATGATGGTTAGTAGGTTGCATGAATGTTAGGTTATATTGATCTTGCAAGAATTGATGAATTGAAATTGGTGTTCATAGGTTACTAATAATAGTAACTTTATTTTCATGATATGAGGATTTGATGATGGATTGATGTTGTTAAAGGGTTTATGATGATGATTAGGTGCTAGATTGTTGATATGAATGCTAGAAACCTTGGAATGGATGTTGTTGTTCATATCTTGCCAAAAGTGGAAAATTTTGTTCATGATGATTGATGGATTATGATGATTGGGCATTATTGATCATGATTAGATGTTGATGTGAACTTGAATTGGTGTATTATTAATGAATTCATGAATACATTGGTGTTTGATAGATTTTGGAATGTACTTTCCCAAAAGGGAAACTTTATTTGCAGAAAGTTTGAAAGATGATAGTTTAAGTATGTTTGGGGATATTAGGAGCATGCTAGTATGTTCATGGATGATTTCTAATGTGGTAGAATATGTTAATTTAGTTGTATGGACTTTGATGATCATGTATGATGTTAATGTTGATTAGTAGTTAAGACATCATGTTTGGGACTGGAAATTAATTATTGTAGTGTATGTTGAATGTAATGAACATGGTTAATGAATATGATTGTGATCATCATACACGCATGCGAATCTGAGGCCCCTACTTAGTAGGATTGGCAGGGTTTAGGGTGTGAAGTCGTGAGTGGCTTCACATGGCATGTAGTGCATGATTTGATCTTTGTGTGGTATGTCAGTTATGTATAACTAGTAGGCATGTAATGTTTTAGATTCGCATGACTTGTATGATACTTGGTAGTATGATGATCTAAGTAATACACCTGGATAATGTAGCATACATGTGATTCATTTGAATGTTAACCCTATATGATGTATGAGTATGCTTGCTTAAATGGTTTACAACACATAATGTCACCAACGGGTCAAACGGGTCAACTGAGTCAAATGTGTCTATTTTCTGAAACCTTGAGTCTTTGGTCGTAGTGTGCTTAGGGTTTTACATGTTCTTCGTTTACACGTACTTATGTACTTACATGATCTAGGTAACCTCTGAAGGTTTTCTGTCCACTCTTTCTTTCAAGTAAACCTAAGTATTCAATTCACATATCAAGTGAGTTCATGCCCTACTCTTTACTTAACCTTTTTTAGGAGATAGCATACTGGTAAATTACAAACACTTTATATGTATTTAAGTTGTGTATAATATTAATATAGTGTTGTTTACTTTGGAAAAGTCCTCACACTTTCGAATTGTTAATATTGAATAGCGGGGAAACTTGGGTAGTATTACTGGTCTGACGAGCCCCACCTGTGTGACTCGAGGTCAAATGGGTGCAATTTGTCCTAATGAACATTGTCACGACCTATTAAGTCATGACAGCAGGCAACAACTTATCACAGTCAGCTTCAATTGCAAAATCACTATGATTAATATTTATTGTTAATAGACTAGCTATTTGTTACAATACATTGCTTATATATCACAACTGTTAAATTGTTTATATTTGAACGCCAACTCTTGAACTCACCAACCGTTGTGTTGCATTTTTAGTATGCTATTCTCAGGTCGTTAACTTCGCTTGCCATTAGGAGCACTGCACGGGTTCATCATGCATATTAAGACTCTGTTTAAAAGACATCTTTGTTGGTGTCTAAGTATTAATGTTTTCTCATTTGGTTTGGCGCGTGTTTTGCCATATTATACATTA
The DNA here is from genome assembly GCA_025506515.1 of Flaveria trinervia. NCBI lineage: Eukaryota > Viridiplantae > Streptophyta > Magnoliopsida > Asterales > Asteraceae > Flaveria > Flaveria trinervia. The sequence continues at coordinate 101,730,930 of CM046444.1, forward strand.
TACACTTAGGGTTTCTTTACTTACAAAACGCTTCTGCATGGTTTTAAAGTTTGAACTTTGGTTGATTTTATTTTAAATGTGGCATGTAGAGTCGTTCTGAGTAACTATTGACTGTGATCCTGGTTTGTTCACACGCCTCGCCGTAAAACTCCGCACGTGGATTTTGAGGGTGTGACAACTTCTTTGAGCAGAAAGATCTGAACATGAGGCAGAGACGATGGTTGGAGCATATAAAGGACTATCATTGCGAGATCCATTACCATCCGGGCAAAGCCAACGTGGTGGTGGATGCCCTTAGCCAAAGGAGAGGCCCGAGCCAATTCGGGTGAAGGCATATCAGCTAATCATGACCTCTGACGTGATGAAGCAAGTTAAAGAGTTTTAAGATGAGGCATTGAAAGAAGATCATCTTAACTCTGAAAGGATGAGAGGTCTGGTTGGAGAATTGGGTGAAAACACACTTGGAGTTAAAACTCGATTTGGACGGGTGTGGATTCCTCTAGTTGGGGAATTGGGTGAAAACACACTTGATGAAAGATCATGTCTTTTGGTTTGACCAATGCGCCAGCTGCTTTTATGGATCTGATGAATCGGGTGTGTCAACCGATGTTGGATAAAGCAGTGATTGTGTTTATTTATGATATCCTGATTTATTCGAAGAGTGAGATTGAGAATGTCGGTCACATTCGGGAGGTGTTGGAGACGCTGAGAAAGGAGAAGTTGTACGCAGTTCTCCAAGTACGCGTCTTGGTTACACAAGGTTCAATTTTTAGGTCACGTGATAAATCCCGAGGGGATTATGGTAGACCCCGCAAAGGTGGAGGCAGTGATGCAATGGAAGTCTCCAAAGATGCCATCCAAGATTCATAGTTTCTTAGGTGGGATATTATCGAAGGTTCATTCAGTACTTTTCCAAGATCGCTTCTCCAATAACTAAGTTGACCCAAAAAGATGTAAAGTTTATATGGAGTCAAGCTCAAGAGAAGGCGTTCGAATAATTGAAGGCGAGATTGACTCAAGCTCTTGTTCTGTCATTACCCGATAGAAGTGAAGATTCGGTGGTTTATTTTGATGCTTCCTATTTGGGGTTAGGGTGCGTGTTAATGTAGATAGGGAGGTTATATCCTATGCATCCCGACAATTGAAAGTTCATGAGATCAATTATCCCACTCATGACTTGGAGCTAGCAGCCGTGGTCTTTGCACTAAAGATTTGGAGGCACTATCTGTACAGGACGAAGTGCACCATGTTCACCGACCACAAGAGCTTGAAGTACTTCTTTGAGCAAAAAGATCTGAACATGAGGCAAAGAAGATGTTTGGAGCTCATAAAAGATTATGACTGCGAGATCCACTATCATCAGGGCAAAGCCAACGTGGTGGCTAATGCCCTTAGCTGAAAAGAGAGGCCCGAGCCGATTCGGGTGAAAGCATATCAACTGATCATGACCTCCGATATGATGAAGCAAGTCAAAGAGTTTCAAGATGAGGCACTGAAAGAAGATCATCTTAACTCTAAAAGGATGAGAGGTCTGGTTGGGGAATTGGGTGAAAACGCACTTGGTGTTAAAACCCGATTTGAACGGGTGTGGATTCCTCGCTTCGGGGATCTACGGGTGAAGATCATGGATGAGGCTCACAAGACTCGATACTCCATTCATCCTGGTGCCACAAAGATGTATCAAGACATTAAGAAGGATTATTGGTGGCCGGGTATGAAACGCGACGTGGTGGAATATGTAAGTAAGTGCCTTACATGTCTACAAGTGAAGGCCGAGCATCAAAAGCCGTATGGGAATATCCAACCTTTGGATATACCGGAATGGAAGTGGGAACACATCACCATGGATTTCATTACGAAGCTTCCACGGACTCCGAAAGGGTATGATGCTATATGGGTGATTGTTGACCGCTTGACGAAGAGTGCTCACTTCCTACCGATCCGCGAGACATATTCATCTGAGAGGTTGGCTGATCTTTTCATCAAATAGATTGTAACCCGTCACGGTGTGCCGGTGTCTGTTGTGTCTGATCGTGACACACGGTTACAACTAAATTTGGAAGAAGTTCCACGACGTGATGGGGACGAGGTTACACATCAGTATGGCTTATCATCCCAGACTAATGGTCAGTCAGAGAGGACCATTCAGACATTGGAGGACATGCTTCGGGCATGTGTTATCGATTTTGGGGGAAGTTGGGATGACCACTTACTGTTAGCTGAATTCTCATACAATAATAGTTATCATGCCAGCATTGGTATGCCACCCTATGAGATGCTATATGGTAAGAGATGTAGAACACCCGTCTGTTGGGGTGATATTGGTCAGAAAGAACTAGGGAGCGTCGAGGTGATCGAGGCTATCACTGAGAAACTTGAAAAGATCAAGGCCTTCATGAAGGCAGCCAAAGATAGATAGAAGTCGTATGCGGATAAACGACGCAAACCGATTGAATTCCAGGTGGGTGACCGGGTTATGTTGAAGGTCTCACCTTGGAAGAGCATTATTCGATTCAGAAAGCGGGACAAGTTGAGCCCAAGGTATATAGGCCCTTTCCAAATCATTGTTCGAGTAGGAGAGGTGGCCTATACATTAGAGTTACCAGATGAGCTAAGTGGAATCCACCCGACGTTCCATGTATCTCACCTGAGAAAGTGCTTGGCAGATGAAGACATGATTGTTCCACTGGAGGATATCGAAGTAGACGAACAGCTCAATTATGTGGAGCAACCAGTGGCAATCATCGATCGAAAAAAGAAAAGGCTGAGAAATAAAGTGGTTCCACTTGTGCGTGTACAGTGGAAGCACAGGAAAGGATCCAAGTCAACGTGGGAGACTGAGGAAGAAATGAGACAGCATTACCCAAGTTTGTTCGAGGAATATCAGGTTTTGGGGATGAAACCTATTTAAGGGGGGTGGACTTGTAACACCCGGTTATTTATTTATTTTGAAGCCGACGAAGGAAGAAAAAGAAATAAAGTCCAAAGTCGAGGGACCAAACTCATCAACTAGAGAAAGTTGGGTGAGTGGGAGTATTTAAGGGAGAGGGCAGCCCTTACCCTCTCCCCACACCCACCAAAATCAGCCAAAGAAGAGAGAAAGGGAGAAAAGGGAGAAAAGTTGGTTCGAGTTGGTTCAAGTGAGCAAAATCGTCGAGAAGCGGGTCAAATCGAAGCTCTTCTCATTGTGGTCGTTTGTGTGAGTTCTAGGACCCCTCTTTTACACGTTTTTGAATGATTGGGGCTGGAACACATCTAAAAATCAAGTTTTTGAGTGTGTGTGTGTGTGTTTGACCTGTTTGTGTATGTGGGTATGTGTATGATTCGTTTGGGTCTTGATTTTGAGCTTGTGTGTGCTTGAATGGTGTTGTGGTATGCATTTCTAAGGTTTAGGATGGTTGATTTGGGCTTAGAATGGGTTTGGATGAGCTTGGATGACGAAAATGTCAGATTGGGTTCGGGATGAACTGCATTTTGTATCAGCTAGGGCTAGGCGACCTAATGGAGGCCATACGGCCGATTGAGGTGCGATTGAGGTTCATTCGCATGACTGTTCATTCGCACGACTGTTCATTCGCACGACTGAGAGCCCAATCGCATAAATGCTCATCCGCATTACTTCTATCCGCATTAGCTCCATTCGCATAGGACTCATCCGCATTGAGTCCATCCGCATGAGGTCCATTCGCATGATTGGGTGTTCATTCACATGAGTGTTCATCCGCATTGGTCGATTCACATGATGTTCAGTCACGCGGAGGCCATGTGACTGAAGGGTGCCCATACGCCCAAATAGGGTTGTTGTACTCGAGGAAAAGCATAGTTTATTGACTGACTTTCGGGGAAAGTGCAGATGTAAGTTTTGACGTGGGAAATTCCCGTAAGTTCGTGTAGGATGACGGTTGAGGCCTTAGAGAATATGTTGGGCATGATGTTGCACGATTATGCATGATGTATGTATGATGTTGTCTTGTATGATGATGATGACTGTGTATGTTGTGTTCCTTATTATGATGTATGTTTATCTTTCCTGTGGCTTTACGTGTTATGTTAATGAATGAAATGAAAGTAGTATGTAACGTCAAGCGAAAGATAATGAAAGAGAAACATGAAGTAAGAATGCATGCATTAATAAATGATGAAAGTAAAGAAAGTCTTGCAAGCCTTGTATGTTGGGACACACCATAAAAAGGTGTTAGCCCAACGGTATGCGGGTTCGCTACCCCGGGAGGATGCACATTGGGGTCTTTCTTTGTGATTGACCATTTGTATGGAACCATTGTTGCTTGCCTTAGGTACTGTAACCAGAGGTGCTAGGCACCGTGAATGAACGTCTATGATTGGCTTAGGTCCAGTACCATGAGCATGAAGGGCATAGCACAAGACAATGGTATACCTGAACTTTACCTTAGGTACTATGGCGAGAGGTGCTGGGCATCGTGATGAAGGTATATGATAGGCTTAGGCCAAGTATCATAAGCATGAAGGGTAAAGTTCATGGTGTTGATGAAAGGAAAATATGTAATGATGAAAGAACGAATAATGAAGATAATAATGCTAGTATCTATGTGTACATATGATGTATGATCGCATGAAAGTAAAAAACAGTTTTAACAAAAGATAAAGTATGTTTATTTTATAAAACTAGAACTCACTCAACAACGCTGACTTTGATGTGTTTCCAGTTGGCAGGTAATGATTGCTGAGGATGGCACGAGGTGGCAACTCAGCTCTTTTGGGATGGCATCCATTTATATAATGCTTTTGTGATGTAATGCAACAATGTATTTTGTAACTAATTAACGATGTATTATTTGCAAAAGTTTTTATGATGAAATGAGATGTCATTTTTGAATGTTTCCGCTGCAATATTTATGTAAGAGAAATGAATGGCATTCTTTTGTTAATGTTTTTGCATTGTAATGCGAACGAATGATGTTTTGAAATGAACGCTTGTATTAACTTGTAAAAGCATTTGTAATGATATGAAAAGTTATTTTTATGTTTCCGCTACAACGTTTTATAAATGATTAAATGTAATTATATGTTTTATGTGCGATGAATTATTAGCTGTAAGCGTCCCGGGAACGGGGCCTTACAAGTTGGTATCATAGCCAAAGTTTAAGTGAAATGGGTAAACTTTCAAAATAAACCTTAACTTAAACTGAGAATGGGACGGAAAGGGAAGGGATGCCAATCTGAGTAGCTGTGTGCCATCAGGTAATTTCGTAAAGTTAAGCAGTATTATGTGTGCATGTTATGTGTTATGTGTTGTTTGTGGATTTAAATACTGATGTAGTCAGGATAGGTAATGGGTGTGAAGAGTAAAGTAAGTGGCTAATCAAACTGGCCACTGTAATTAAGGACTTACTATACTTGACATAAACTGAGCTGTTCCCTTGAATGACCATGTTGGTGTTTGAATCTTTCAGTGTGCGTGTGAATGGCCGGTGGTAGATCTTCGAAAGCCTCTCATGGAGGTGGTCGTGATGGGCTTGGTGCTGATTCGTGACCCAGGAGAGGAAGACCCAGAGTTGAAAAGGTGGTTCCTGAAGAACCAGAGACCCCTCATCCGGAGGGTGGCGACGAAAGCACCAATTTGAGAGCCTTAGTAAAGGAGGCTGTTGTAGAAGAAGTTCATCAAGTCATGCAGACGATCTTACCGTCTGTAGTGACATGAAGTCATCAAGGCAGTACGGGAAAGGGAAAGGAAAGAGAGAAATAGGTCCTCGGGACGACGGGAGCAACTGGGGCCTGAAACAGTTCTCTCGGATGATGAAGAAGAAGAGCCCGTGCAGGAGGTGGCACGGGGCTGTAATTATGGGGCATTTCAACGATGCAAGCCCGGCCCCTACTTTTGATGGAAACGGCACTACTGCTGCTGCTCACCGGTGGGTGAGAGAAATGGAAGTTTTATTGAACATCAGCGAGTGCCGGGAGGACCAAAAAGTAAAGTTTGCTGCCCATCTTTTGTGGACTCGGCTCTTTGCTGGTGGGACAATATAGTCCAAGCCGAGGGTAGCAGGGCAATTGGTAGGATGAGATGGTCGGAGCTGAAAAGGGTGGTGATTGAGGAGTTTTATTCTCAGTGGGAAATGGACAAGGTGGAAAGGGAGTTCTTTTGGCACGAGGTGGCTACTCAGCTCTTTTCGGATGGCATTCATTTATATAATGCTTTTGTGATGTAATGCAACAATGTA
>CM046444.1:101744629-101769629 GCA_025506515.1 Flaveria trinervia
TGGTATGCGGTGGCAGTAAGGGTATGAATTGGTGGTGACAGTATGTTGATAGTGGTGATGGTAGAATGCCCTAATAAAAATCACGGTGTTTGTTTCTTGACATGTCACATCCCGGCGGAAGCGTGTGATACTTAGGGAGTGACTTGATTGTTCAGAACTCATTATCAAATACTAATTAATAAACAACACATAAACATACATATTTCATAACATAATATTAAAGTTAGGATTACATAAAATCATCATAGTCAAAATTTGAAATTACATAATCCTATTACATCATAAAGTTTTAACAACTACATCTTCAGAGACGATGGAAGTGAGCATCCACCGACACACTGAAGTCATACAGGTTCACAGTTAGGTTCACACAAACTTTCCCTACAACTTCACCCCAGCCATTAAAAACATCAAAGGAGAACGTTAGGTTGTTATTCATGATGAATTCCTGAAAAAGCATACCAAAAATAGTCAACACAAAGTTGGTGAGCTTCACAGATTTATTAAACAGATAATATTGATGCATTAGCTATAGACAACCAAACCTTACATAGCAATCAGATCATTCATATCTGTCATATCATATTCTCATAAATCAGATAACATAGCATTATAACACTCATTCTGTTAATGCAGGAGATATCTCCTAAGTAGCGCTACCAATGTTATCTAACGGTTCCACATCCGAACTAATGGTTGCAACATAAATTTCAGTAATAATGCATCAATTCATAAATTAGTATGCTTTTTCCCCAAAACTTAAATAAAACAAAATGGGCCATGAAACTCACCTTTACTCCAAGTAGTAACCTATAAACAAAAGAATTTTATAGTTTAGAAAACTTAACTATTTTCTTCAAAATTTTCAGTACCTCAATAGATTTTGAAATTTTTATAACAAATAGGTTTATTAATCTGGAATATCACGTTAATTTCTTATTTCCAAGAAATTTACAGATTATTTTCTATAATTGTTATAAAGTCATCATAAATTGCCAAAAATAGTTTCTGTAGTCCATAAATTCCCGAAATTTTACAGAGGATTCATCATAGTAATTAGAACTTCTTATAAATTTGTCAAAGTCTAACACATAACAGATTAGTTTCTGTAATTTTTACAATAATCCCAATTCTTCACAAAAATAGCTATATAGCTCCAAAAATTATTAAATTTATACATTCTGCAGGTTTAGATTTATCAATTTATCCATTATTTTCTCAGATTTTATTATGCTATTTAAGTATTTATTTTTGATTTTCTACTGCAGAATATGTAAAAATTCATATTTCAGATAATACTTTGAGTTAGGTCACGAGATTTTTCCAGTGGATTCTATAATTCATAAAGATCAGTATATAATTTTTCCATATATTTACTAGGATCTGTTCATCCGATATAATTTTTCTTTTTAAATACTTAAATAGTTTATATAAATTAATTTACTTATGGGAATAACACCAAAATTTACAGAATTATATTTCCCAATATTCTCAACATACCATCAATGTTTGTTTCCACAATCATAGTTGTTAATATGCAGAACCGATTTTAACAAACTATAACTATATTTCTAATCCTTTTGTTGATAATTTCTTGTTATAAATTGGTTTTTAAGGTTTGTTTTACTTATTTCAGATTCTTTAAATCTTTCTTATTGTCTGCAAAATAAGTTTGATTTTTATATGTTTTTATAAAAATCTTGAATGGTTAAACAAAAGGATCAATCACATGTGTTCATTTAACACATGTTTTACTTTTGTAATCTTAATAAAATAGAGTTCTAGAGCTTAAAACCTTGATTTGTGACAGAAGAGAGTAATGAAAGATGGTGAGGATGGTCTATGAATCTGTCTGGTTTTGGCGTTCTTGATAGTCTTTCGAGAGATGGTGCTTTCACAAGGCTTGGATGTTGCTGCTTTGTAACCGAGAGGTGTGTAGGAAATGGTGATAATATGCGGTTGCTATGATGATGTCCGAGAGTGGGGATGATGGTATTCGATTGGAGAGGTGGTGACCGAGAGGATGGAGAGGGTGGTTTGTGGCTTATGGTGATGATGTTCGGGAATGATAACCAAGGGTAGTAGTGGTTTTGTTTTTAGAAAAGATGGTGAATATGCAAGCCTTCGGTCCGAGAATTGATATAGGGAGATTCTTCATGATTATACTAGTCCTAGGTGGTGAGGTGTTTATTATAGCTTTGCTAGGTGGCGGTTTTTGTGGGTGTATCTAGAAGAGCCGAGGAGGTGGCGGTAAAGAAAGGAGGTGAGTGTGCAAGATGGCATTTCAATAGAGTTCATGACTCATCAAGTCATGATTGCATGGTTTAGTTCTAATTTGGGTGCTTAATGAACCGGTTTTTGTGATCTTAATTGGTGTTTTGGTTTAAGGTTTAGGTGTAAGGGATTGGTTTAGATTTGTTTTGATGTTAAGTTCTCTTGGTGTTAACTTGTGTTTATGGTGTTTGGTTGGGTTGTGTTTTGGTTTGTTTGATGTTGTTGGTTGATGTATCTTGATTATATATGGTTCAATATCAAAGAATTGTTGCTTATGAATACATGCACACGTAAATTATATATGCATGCAATCATGCATACGTGCATCGCATAGTATATACATATAAACACATAATATACACATATATTTTAACAAGAGATGACATATGCATGAGTAAAACATAGATAATATACATGTGTATATGTTTCTTAACAAAGATGGTTCATGCATACGTAAAAAGGTATGCATGCGACCATGCGTACGTATACTTGTATATATATACAAGTGAACAATATACTTATGTAAACAAAATGAAAGCATGCATACGTTTATGCAAAAAATATATATATATATATATATATATATATATATATATATATATATATATATATATATATATATATATATATTAACCTAGGTGTGGCTTAAGTTATATGAATGAACCTTGTGTATAATATTTCTTAATCTAGGGTTGTCACATTCTCCCCCCGTAAAGATAATTTCGTCCCGAAATTTATTTGATTAGTAATAAACTTATCTGACCATTGACTTGGAATAGATGGGGGTATCTTCTTTTGATTTCATCTTCACTTTCCCACGTATACTCAGGTCCTCTCCTAGCATTCCACTTAACCTTTACTATAGAAATTTTGCCTCTTCTTAGCTTTTTAACTTTCTTGTCTAATATAGCTATTGGTTCTTCTGTGAAATGAAGCTTCTCGTCTATCTTTATTTCCTGAGCTGGAACTTTTAATGTTTCATCTGTTAAACATTTCTTTAGATTGGATACATGGAACGTGTTGTGTATTTCACTTAATTCTTGAGGTAAATCTAGTTTGTATGCAACAGAACCAATTTTGTCAATAACTTCAAATGGTCCAACATATCTTGGGTTCAACTTATTTCTCTTTTCAAATCGAAAGATTCCTTTGGTAGGTGATATTTTTAGATAGACTTTGTCTCCAATTTGAAATTTTAATGGCCTTCTTCTTTTATCAGCATAGCTTTTCTGTCGATCCCGTGCTGCTTTAGTCTGTTTTTGATTTCCTTGATTTTGTCAGATGTTTCTTGAATTAAATCAGGACCTATAAGTTGCCTATCTCCTACTTCATTCCAACATAAGGGCGATCTGCATTTTCTTCCATACAAGGCTTCAAACGGGGCTGTTTTAATACTGGAATGATAACTATTATTATAGGAAAATTCTATCAAAGGTAGATGTATATCCCAGCTGCCTCCAAAGTCTAATGCACAAGCACGTAACATATCTTCCAGTGTTTGTATTGTCCTTTCACTTTGTCCATCTGTTTGTGGGTGGAAGGTTGTGCTAAGATTTATTCGGGTTCCTAAAGCTTTTTGTAGGGTTTGCCAAAATCTTGATATGAATCTACTGTCTCTATCAGATATAATGGAGATTGGTATTCCATGTCTGGATACAATTTCTCGTATGTATATTCTTGCCAATTTTTCTACTTTGTAATTAGAAAGTGTGCTGATTTGGTTAACCTATCTACTATAACCCAAATAGTGTCATAACCACTTGAAGTTCTTGGTAACTTGGTTACAAAGTCCATAGTAATTTGATCCCATTTCCATTCTGGAATTTCAGGTTGTTGTAGATATCCCGAAGGCTTTTGATGTTCTGCTTTGATTCTTGAACACGTGTTACATTTTTCTACAAACTCCCCAACTGATCTCTTCATACCAGGCCACCATAATGATTTTTCAAATCTTTATACATTTTGTTATTCCCTGGATGTACTGAGTATTTTGACTTATGTGCTTCTTCCAATATAACCTTTCTAAGTATGGTATCATTAGGTATCCAGATTCTTTCTTTAAATTTTAAGATCCCATGTGTATCTGCCTGTAAATCCTTTTCTTGTCCTTTTATTTCTACCTTACTTTTCTGTTGGGCTTCCCATATTTGTCTTAGTAGATCTGATTGTAGTTCCATTCTCATGGCTCGTACCCGTAACGGTCTAGCCCTATCTTTTCTACTTAAAGCATCTGCAACTACATTTGCCTTACCGGATGATATTTGATTTCACACTCATAATCACTTAGTAATTCTATCCATCTTCTTTGTCTCATGTTTAGCATTTTCTGCTCAAATATATGCTGTAAACTTTTGTGATCTGTGTATATTGTACATTTTGTCCCATATAAATAATGCCTCCAAATCTTGAGTGCAAAGATCACTGCTCCTAATTCTAAATCATGAGTAGTGTAGTTTTTCTCACTTCCCCTAAGTTGTCTAGAGGCATATGCAATGACTTTACTTCGTTGCATTAATACACATCCAAATCCTTGACGAGACGCATCACAATATACTACAAAATTATCAGTCCCTTCTGGTAATGACAAAATAGGTGCACTACACAGCTTACTTTTCAAAAGTTCAAATGCATTCTTTTGTTTTTCTCCCCAAACATATGACTTGTCCTTTTGAGTTAATTCAGTCAAGGGTTGAGCTATCCTTGAAAAATTTTCTATAAACCTTCTGTAATATCCTGCTAATCCTAGAAATTGGCGTATTCTGTTGGTGTCTTGGGATCTTCCAATTCTTAACAGCTTCTATCTTTGCTGGATCTACCTGTATTCCTTCTTGATTGACTATGTGTCCAAGGAATTGTACTTCTCTTTTCCAAAATTCACATTTTGAGAATTTTGCGTATAATTTTTCTTTTCTTAACAACTCCAAGGTCAATCTTAGGTGTTGCTCATGATCTTCCCTACTCTTAGAATAGATTAAAATGTCGTCTATAAAGACTATGACAAACTTATCTAAATAGGGTTTACAGATTCTATTCATCAGATCCATAAATATGGCGGGAGCATTGGTTAATCCAAATGGCATTACTAGAAATTCATAATGTCCATACCTTGTTCTGAATGCTGTCTTAGGTATATCTTCATCCTGTATTCTTAGCTGATGATATCCTGATCTCAAGTCTATTTTTGAAAAGTAACTAGATCCTTGTAGTTGATCAAATAGATCGTCTATTCTAGGTAAAGGATACCTATTCTTTATAGTTACTTTATTGAGCTCCCTATAGTCTATGCACATCCTAAATGTTCCATCCTTTTTCTTGACAAATAAAACTGGTGCTCCCCAGGGTGACACACTAGGTCGTATAAATCCTTTATCCAAAAGTTCCTGAAGTTGGCTCATTAGTTCCTTCATTTCAGTAGGGGCTAAACGGTAGAGTGCCTTAGCAATAGGGGTTGTTCCTGGCATCAATTCAATTTTGAATTCTACTTGACGTGGGGGTGGTAATCCAGGTAATTCATCAGGGAATACATCTGAATATTCATTGATAACTGATACGTCTTTCAGGTTTGCTTTTTCTATCTTAGTATCAATAATGTGAGTCAGATAAGCCAAACATTTATTCCTTAGACATTTTTGTGCATTCTTGCAAGAAATTATCTTTATAGTACCTCTAGGTTTTTCACCATATATACACAGTATTCTATTCTCTTTAACCAAAGGAATTTTGATCATTTTCTTACCACATATTATTTCAGCTTGATTTTTACTTAACCAATCCATTCCTACAACAACGTCAAATCCTCCTAAATCAATAGGAATCAAATCTATGTTGAAATAGTTTTCATCTAGATTCATTGTACAATTAGGAATGATTTCGCAAGCTTCGATTATCTTACCATCTGCTAACTCTATCATGTATTTTTGATCTAACTTTTCTGTGGTCAAATTAAGTAGTTGCCTAAATGTATTTGAAACAAAACTACGGGTTGCTCCAGTATCAAATAACACAGTAGCATACTGGTTGTTTACAGGGAACGTACCCGTGACAACTTCTGGTTCATGTCGCGCTTCTTCTGCCTGCATTATGAATGCTCTTCCCCGAGGGTTGTTCTGATTAACTGGTGCTCTTCCCTTCAGCTGCGGACATTCGTTTCGGCGATGATTTTCATTCCCACATTGATAGCAGATTGGTTTTGGATTTGCAGGGTTTTTGCAGTCTCGGGATATATGCCCCTTTTTCTTGCAGTTGTAACAGATTACCATCGCACAATTGCTTGATGGTATCTTTGGCAAGTGCTGCACCATGGCTGGTTTTCTGTCTGGGGTTTCTTTTCCCGTGTCATTCCTAGGTAGTTCCGAGGGGGTTGTCTAACTACTCGTTTCTGAGGATTTCCTCTAAATCTTTCCCCTGTGTTATCATTATTCCACTTTCTCTTTTCTCCGGATCTGGGGTTATTTAACGATCCATTTCTTATCATTTCATCTGTCAAGCTTCCTGATAAACTTACAGTATCTTGAAAAGTTTTGGCCTAGCTGATTTTACTAATCCCCTTATTTGTGGCACTAGTCCCCAAATATATCTTCCTATTCTTTTTGATTCTAGGGTTACTAGGTGTGGTACTAACCTCGAGAGTTCATTATACCTGTCGGTATATTCCCGATATGCTGCTCCTTTCATCTCTAAAGCTAGAAACTCAGTTTCTAACTTTTCTATTTCATTATAAGGGCAGTATTTTTCTATAATCAAATTCCTGAATTCTTCCCAACTTAATTTATTCATAACGTGCCTACCTTTGATGGTCATTTCCAACTTCCACCAGGACTGTGCTTCTCCCTTTAGTGAGTGTGAAGCAAACAAGGTCCTGTTGTTATTGGCACAATTGCTGATTTCCAGGGTTGATTCCATTTCATCTAACCAGCGTAAGGCCTGTACTGCTCCGCCTTTACCATCAAATTCTCGAGGTCTACAGGACATAAAAGCTTTGTAGGAGCATCCTCTTCCTATTATAACTTCCTCTTCTGGTTGTTCCCTCGTGGTATCATCCATGGGTATCTCATTACCTGGTGTTGTTGTTCCGAGATTTAGGTTTTGTTGGAGCTGAGTTACTAGTGTGGGTATGGCAGCTTCTAATTGTTGTGCTACTATCCGTGTGATCCTCTCATCTTCATTGGTGTTTGGGTTTATAGGGGTTTCTTCCCCAAGTCTGGTTCTAGGTCGTCCTCTTCGCGTCGTTCTTCTTACGGGCTGTGTGTCATTTCTTGGCGGCATGCTTTTCTATAATTAATTATAGTAAATATGAAGAAGAATTTTAGATTCTTAACAACATCCTACTTAACACATAACAAGTAATAGCTTAAACATAAAAGATATTTTTCATTTAAGTTTTTATTTAAAGATTTCACATCAAAAGTTAGCTTCTAATTTCCCTGCACCCATTTCCATATTCTTGAGAAGATGTTCCTGTAGGTGCTTTCAATTCCTTAACATCTTTCTGAATATTCCTGATTTCTTGTTGAATTTTCTTGAGCTGTTTAAGGTTGGTTGAGTGACTGTGTTTTGATCTTCATCCACCCTTTGTCTTTTAGCTTTACTTTCTTCGTGGGGGTTAGTTTCTTGTATCTCCTTGCCTTCGTATTGCTTGGTCTTACATTTGTTTCCGGGTCGTACCCTTTTCCTAGGAGTTTTAATGGTATATCCTCCTACCATTACAGGTGCACGACGGACATAAAATTTAGGTTCGGGATTATCTTTTCCTTTGGTTGAAAAAGGTTCTAGAATTTGCTGAGGTTTAGGTTCAGGCGTAAGTCCTTCGTGATTATTATAATCCGAGTATTCGGATGAGTCAGTCTCACAAAATTTGTTATCGGTACTCATGGCTGCAAAACAAATCTTTTCATGATTTGAACCCAATACTTAGTTATCTATTTTTATACATATTATAAGTTCTCTGCATGAAACATACTTTAATATACATGGAATCATAACACACAAAATCATATATATATATATACACATAATTATACAGATATGAGCTTATGGTTATAGTCTAGGTATTTTATGGTACCTAATTCTCTATAACCAATGGCTCTGATACCAACCTGTCACATCCCGGCGGAAGCGTGTGATACTTAGGGAGTGACTTGATTGTTCAGAACTCATTATCAAATACTAATTAATAAACAACACATAAACATACATATTTCATAACATAATATTAAAGTTAGGATTACATAAAATCATCATAGTCAAAATTTGAAATTACATAATCCTATTACATCATAAAGTTTTAACACTACATCTTCAGAGACGATGGAAGTGAGCATCCACCGACACACTGAAGTCATACAGGTTCACAGTTAGGTTCACACAAACTTTCCCTACAACTTCACCCCAGCCATTAAAAACATCAAAGGAGAACGTTAGGTGTTATTCATGATGAATTCCTGAAAAAGCATACCAAAAATAGTCAACACAAAGTTGGTGAGCTTCACAGATTTATTAAACAGATAATATTGATGCATTAGCTATAGACAACCAAACCTTACATAGCAATCAGATCATTCATATCTGTCATATCATATTCTCATAAATCAGATAACATAGCATTATAACACTCATTCTGTTAATGCAGGAGATATCTCCTAAGTAGCGCTACCAATGTTATCTAACGGTTCCACATCCGAACTAATGGTTGCAACATAAATTTCAGTAATAATGCATCAATTCATAATTAGTATGCTTTTTCCCCAAAACTTAATAAAAACAAAATGGGCCATGAAACTCACCTTTACTCCAAGTAGTAACCTATAAACAAAAGAATTTTATAGTTTAGAAAACTTAACTATTTTCTTCAAAATTTTCAGTACCTCAATAGATTTTGAAATTTTTATAACAAATAGGTTTATTAATCTGGAATATCACGTTAATTTCTTATTTCCAAGAAATTTACAGATTATTTTCTATAATTGTTATAAAGTCATCATAAATTGCCAAAAATAGTTTCTGTAGTCCATAAATTCCCGAAATTTTACAGAGGATTCATCATAGTAATTAGAACTTCTTATAAATTTGTCAAAGTCTAACACATAACAGATTAGTTTCTGTAATTTTTACAATAATCCCAATTCTTCACAAAAATAGCTATATAGCTCCAAAAATTATTAAATTTATACATTCTGCAGGTTTAGATTTATCAATTTATCCATTATTTTCTCAGATTTTATTATACTATTTAAGTATTTATTTTTGATTTTCTACTGCAGAATATGTAAAAACTCATATTTCAGATAATACTTTGAGTTAGGTCACGAGATTTTTCCAGTGGATTCTATAATTCATAAAGATCAGTATATAATTTTTCCATATATTTACTAGGATCTGTTCATCCGATATAATTTTTCTTTTTAAATACTTAAATAGTTTATATAAATTAATTTACTTATGGGAATAACACCAAAATTTACAGAATTATATTTCCCAATATTCTCAACATACCATCAATGTTTGTTCCCACAATCATAGTTGTTAATATGCAGAACCGATTTTAACAAACTATAACTATATTTCTAATCCTTTTGTTGATAATTTCTTGTTATAAATTTGGTTTTTAAGGTTTGTTTTACTTATTTCAGATTCTTTAAATCTTTCTTATTGTCTGCAAAATAAGTTTGATTTTTATATGTTTTTATAAAAATCTTGAATGGTTTAAACAAAAGGATCAATCACATGTGTTCATTTAACACATGTTTTACTTTTGTAATCTTAATAAAATAGAGTTCTAGAGCTTAAAACCTTGATTTGTGACAGAAGAGAGTAATGAAAGATGGTGAGGATGGTCTATGAATCTGTCTGGTTTTGGCGTTCTTGATAGTCTTTCGAGAGATGGTGCTTTCACAAGGCTTGGATGTTGCTGCTTTGTAACCGAGAGGTGTGTAGGAAATGGTGATAATATGCGGTTGCTATGATGATGTCCGAGAGTGGGGATGATGGTATTCGATTGGAGAGGTGGTGACCGAGAGGATGGAGAGGGTGGTTTGTGGCTTATGGTGATGATGTTCGGGAATGATAACCAAGGGGTAGTAGTGGTTTTGTTTTTAGAAAAGATGGTGAATATGCAAGCCTTCGGTCCGAGAATTGATATAGGGAGATTCTTCATGATTATACTAGTCCTAGGTGGTGAGGTGTTTATTGTAGCTTTGCTAGGTGGCGGTTTTTGTGGATGTATCTAGAAGAGCCGAGGAGGTGGCGGTAAAGAAAGGAGGTGAGTGTGCAAGATGGCATTTCAATAGAGTTCATGACTCATCAAGTCATGATTGCATGGTTTAGTTCTAATTTGGGTGCTTAATGAACCGGTTTTTGTGATCTTAATTGGTGTTTTGGTTTAAGGTTTAGGTGTAAGGGATTGGTTTAGATTTGTTTTGATGTTAAGTTCTCTTGGTGTTAACTTGTGTTTATGGTGTTTGGTTGGGTTGTGTTTTGGTTTGTTTGATGTTGTTTGGTTGATGTATCTTGATTATATATGGTTCAATATCAAAGAATTGTTGCTTATGAATACATGCACACGTAAATTATATATGCATGCAATCATGCATACGTGCATCGCATAGTATATACATATAAACACATAATATACACATATATTTTAACAAGAGATGACATATGCATGAGTAAAACATAGATAATATACATGTGTATATGTTTCTTAACAAAGATGGTTCATGCATACGTAAAAAGGTATGCATGCGACCATGCGTACGTATACTTGTATATATATACAAGTGAACAATATACTTATGTAAACAAAATGAAAGCATGCATACGTTTATGCAAAAAATATATATATATATATATATATATATATATATATATATATATATATATATATATATTAACCTAGGTGTGGCTTAAGTTATATGAATGAACCTTGTGTATAATATTTCTTAATCTAGGGTTGTCACATGACAAGTGAGAGAAATATGGAATTTGAAATTTCAATTATGGAGTTAATCAATGAATTCAAAAGAATAGATAATTACCAAAATTAAAAGGGTGTCATATTACCGTATAAGCCTTTTAAATAAAAAATAAAAAGATTAAAAGGAAAAAAAATAATTGGTTGATAGTGATTTTTATAATTTTTAATTATAAATGTAGTTTTCATTTGATCTCTCCTCTCTCTCTCTTTTTCTCTCTCTCTCTCTTTCTCTCTCTCTCTCTATATATATGTATATATATATATATCTATATATATGTATATATATATAGGAGAGATCAATTGAAACCCACCTTTATAATTGAAAACCATAAAAACCACTGTCAACCAATCATAGATTTTTAATATAATTGTTTTTAGATTTATTTAAAAGGGTATTTTTATAATCTTACAATTAACATAATTATGGCATTTTCTATTATGTTTGACTAGATCCCTTAAATTTCTCAATCTCAATTTAAATTTGTAAATGATACATGGATTTAGTTTAAACGAATTTTAAAGATCACATATTTTGCCATCGAGCACCACGTTTTGAATCGCCTCACCGTCACCTACCATTATCCGTCACCATCAAATTTTAAAAATTACATATCCATCAATGGTACCCATTGAAACTTCTTGTCGCTACCTACCACCATCAAACACCATCATGTGCTCCGGTCATAACCAACGAATACCACCAGCACCTCGCCATTTCTATTGTTTATTGTTGAAGTACGTATAAGTTTTGATTGGTTGTTGGTTTTATGATTGGATGTTCGGAGAGCGTCGAATCATTTTGAATTCAAAATCAAGAGGTAAGCTTTTAAATTTAACTATAAAATGTGTCGTAAACAGAAAATTTATGTTGATTTAATAATAATAAAGATGTGTCATAAAAAAAGGGGTGGTGGCTAGGCTTACAGGATAGAACTGATAATATCAAGATGAAAAAGATGATGAAGATGAAATATGTTACGTATATGTAACCCTAATGAAGAAGGTGATGAACTAGATGGAAAATAGGTATCAGGATAAGATACATATATGTACCCATTCATGACGTGTGTATATGTAAGTTTGATAGCTATAAACAGAACAAAATAAAAACTTAATACTGTCGTTACATATACGTAACACTGCTATTACATATACGTAATGATGTTGTTACATATTTTAAATTATATACTTATTGTATTGTATTTTATTAAATTTTATGTATATGGACTATGTCTTATCTTTTTATTTTGATAAATATCTTTAACGATTTTGGGTGGGAGTATCGTTATGACTCATTTGTTGCTACCCTTTCTTGCTACAATCTCATATTATACCATCTATACATCTTTTTGGTTGTAATATTTTCTTTGGTTTTTTAATAGACTTGTTAACATTTTACCATTGTTACATTATTTAAACTATGGATTACATGTTGTAACTATGTGGCTATGTGTATGTAACTCCGTTGTTAATTGTTAGCAATAACCACTTAATTTATGTAACATAGTCCTTAAGTTTCATAGCTTATGCTTTCAAATAATTCAAAAAAGCGATTTATATATACATAAACGTATGTTATATTCAACACAAACAAATACGTAAATGTGACATACATGTACACAAATGTAGGTCATATTCAACATGATCATAGACACAAATACAACTTACTTACATATACGTAAATTCGACTTACTTACATATACGTAAATGAAAAATATATAAACAATAGTTAACTAAAAAAAATCAACTAATCATTAATTTTAAAATGAAAAATGAAAATATATTTGATTTTTATATTTCTTTAAAAAATAGAAGAGATGAGAGAGGTGAGAGGAAAGAGAAAAGATTTGAGTGAATTTAAGAACATTTAAATATGTGGTGGTTACCAAATTAATTATTTTGTGTTCTTTCAGTTATGTCCTTAAGATCTTATGAAATACTCATAATCTTTATTAAATTACTAAAATACCACTAGTTAGTCTCAACCATAGATCAAAATGATCAAAGGTAAAAAAATGGTTTTCTTAGTTTTTAATTTTAACATGGTTTTCATTGAAACCCTCCCCTATATATATATATAATAAATTATTGTTGATTACTAAAAAAGTCCAATGAATTAAGTGTATTTTTTTAGTTATTATGTTTTTTAAATATTATTGTGTTTTTTTAAGATGGTAAATTTTAATAAATACAATGGTTAAATAACTTTATGGTGTATTTCTATATGTAAAACACAATAATAAATTAACAACTTATTAATCTTATATATTAAAAACAATAAAATAATAACCCAAAATGATATAAAACATAAAACACAATAATACAATGTCTCATTGTACTTTTCAATCACCATTGTGTTATCTTGAATTCTATGAGTTTTATAAAAAAACAATGATGAAATAACATTATTGTTTACTTATAATTGTAAACCATAATGATAGATAATATATTTATTAATTTATAAAAAATAATCATAAAAGTAGCACATTATGTTATCTTGAAGAACACTACAAGTTTTGAAAAATAAATTTATGAAATAAATATCATAATTCTAATTGTAAAACATAATAATAGATAACAAGTTGATATCATCTATAAAAAAACAATGACAAATATAACAAAATATATTCCTACACATAAAACAAAATAACAAATACATATAACATATATAAAAAATATATAACACAATAAACAATTAGACACATTGAGATAACATATTTAACACAATAGTTAAAATTACATTTCCTTTAAAACAATATAAACACATGTGTTAAGCCCACATATATTCTTAAACTTTTTAGATTATATATCGTTTTACTATAACCTTAAACTTTTTAGATACATATACTTTTTACTGTAATAGTGTATGTAAAGATTAAATGTAAAGGCTGATGCAACCCAACACCTAAAGTCTCTCTTGCATACATGCACAAGTGTACTGAAGTAGAATGCTTTGGAAGTTTCACACCAGCATAAGAAAATACACTAAGTGTGAAATCTTCTGAAGCCAAGACCACTATCTTCCAAAGTCAAAGATGAAGTCTTCCGAAGCTTCAAAGACAAAGTCTTCCGAAGCTTCAAAGACAAAGTCTTCCGAAGCCAACACTTGAAGACAGATTTCTTCCGAAGACTTTTGAATACATGCTTTATCTGATGTACCTTTTACATAAAGCTGGATCCCTTTCCACTACAACTCTGTAAAGTCACCAACTTACATAAGTTGGTGAAAAGGTCTATGCTTTTGGTAATTGTACATTGAGGTCTTGAGTCTATAACTTTCTACTTTATGTACTTTATCCTTTTTGTAATATATCAGGATGTGAGCTATGGCATGTCATAGTCACTAGTCAAAAGACAATCTGCCTTTTGACTCTACATTTGATTTTGTTTGTTGTCTAGTCAATTGTATCCAGCTGGTCTTCAAAGTATGACCGGTTGTAGGATGTATTATATGTATCTCAAGTATTTATAACTTTCTGATATGCTTTGTAACATTTGTAATAGAACTTGAGAAAGCAATATACTGCAATCTTGAAAACCAACTCCTTGTGTGTTTTGCTACCTTGTTTTGTCTCATATTTACTTGTGTTTTTAGTATCATTACAAAAGGTTAACCAGTTCTCTGTTTGATCTGTTAAATGTTATTAGCAACTTTTTTTACTGTGTTGTTGTGTTGTAAGTGCATATCTTTTACTGGTCGTGTACGAAAAGAAATGAATTTAGAATAGAAACAATGTTTTTGTTACTCGATCAAAACATAAAGTTATGATTGAAGATAGTGTGAACAATTAATAAATGAGCATCCCCAAAACTCCAAAATATCTTTATGATCGCCGAAAACAATTATGGGAAGGGGCCCAAAGACCGGATCCACTATAAATTAAGTACACCCAATTTCAAAGCAAAACAACCAGACGGCCGATAATGGAATACGACACTGAGCAACGACTTATCTTCAAGTATATGTGTTGTTTTCTTTCAAATAACAGTAAATTACAATCATTTTGGTACAAGTCAACTTGTGAGTTTGTCTTCTATGTCTCGATTTTCTTGCATAAAGATTCTAGTTCAATATGCAATCTAGAAGCTTCATCGTACGCAATTACGACACTTTGCAGTGGGAGTCATCGCTTTTACTTGTTTTAAACTGTTGGGCAAGTTGTTTCGTAGTAATTTTTTGTGCACTTTTGACCTATTGATAAGTTTGAATAACTTATCTTTTCTTCCAACTAGTTGTTTTTCGTCGTATTTACTTTCCTTTAAACAGTTGTCCAAATTGGTTCATAGTAATTTGTTTTTCACTTTTGACTTGATAAGTTTGAAAAACTTATCTTTTCTTCCCCATACTTGTTTTCTACTTCATGTATTACACTTTTTTTTTGAGTAAATTACTATTTTATCTTATATGTTTTCATCATTTTAACACTTTTAACTTACAAATGAATCTTTGACATATTAGACACTAAGGTTGTATCATATAATAGTTTTGCCTCCTAAGCAATAACTCTTTTAGTTTTACTCGTTAATTGCAATGATATTTTGCTATATTTTTAATTCTGGGGTTGCTTCAAACGGTAGCAAGTTTGTTTTCTATTATTTATGTAATTTTTCAAACTAACAAAAATCAACCAAAGTTACATGAGTTTTAATCGTATATCTAAATAAATATTAACATTATATTTTTAAAATTTTTATTAAATTTGTATTATTTCGTTATTTTTTGGCTAGTTAAAAAAAATCATGTTTTTGAAATATACGAATAAATACTTCTTTTTTAAAAGAATGTGTTTTTTTATGAACGACTCCTTTAAAATCGTTTGTTTTTCAAACTTATTTTAAAATCATTCATCTTTTTTAAAATCTTTCAATTCTTTAAACCTTGGGTTTTTAAAATGGTTGGTTTTGTAAAAGTTGTTCATTCTCTAAACTTTGGTTTATTATAATACATTATTTTTTTAACCCTTCATTTTCTAAATTCAATATTTTAAACCTTTTGTTTTTAAAACATCTTTTTTAAGAAATTCGTCTTTTAAAGCCATTACTTTTTTAAAAGTAAAACAAAAATGAATTTTAATAAGAATGGTTTTCAGAAAAAATTACTTTAAAAAGACCCGTTTACAAATAACAACTTTAAAACGAACACTTTAAAAATAACAATGTTAAAAGGAATTTAAAACGAAAAATTAAAGAAATGATTTTAAAAGATGGTTTAAAAAAGAACGATTATGAAAATAAAAGTTTAAAAAAGAATAATTTTAAACAAAACTTTTTCAAAAAGGAAAATGTAACGGTCTTTCTTTTTAAACCGTTCTTTTTAAACATTGTTCTTTATATATATATTTTTTAAAATCTTTATTTTCTTAAAAATTTAATTCGTTTCTAATTCGTTCTTTTTGAAAACCATTTTTATTCAAATTGTTTTCTGGAAAAGATGTATTTATTCGTTTATTCAAAATTTTTATAAAATAATATATTTAACCATTAACGAAAACGAAAATAAAATAATTGAAAAAATTGAAAATAATAATTCTAATATTTCTAAATATAACATTTAACTAGGTGTTGGTTTTTTTACTTTAAATAATTTGATAAATGGCCTTGTAATGTCAAAAAACTTCTAAATTCAAAATAGGTAAAGAAGACGAAAATAAACAAAGGCTCATCTTAAAAATTGATTTTCCCTTTTGAAAGTCAAACATAAACATTAATTGGTTGGAAAGTTGACTCTTTAATTTTATGAAATATTAGTTTTAATAAACTTATGTATTACACGAATTAAATAAAATAAAATATTAAATAAAATAAAATTTTATTACTTATAAACGATATTTTAAAATATGCTATTACAATTACGTATGAGTACAAATTATAAGTAATAAACAATGATATCATATTTTTATCAAAGTTTTGTATGAGAAAAACTTTGATATGCACATGAGTTTAAAATTTTAATTAAATAACCTAACGTAACAATTAAAAAAAGTAAAATATTGACTAATCTCATATCAAGCAATTGTAAATGACAAAACCTAAAATATGATGGTGTAAGTAAAAATTACATAAAAATATACTAAAGAAAGAGTCTCATGGAAAAAAGGGTCCATGATACCTTTTCGTATTAATTATAACATATAATCATGCACATGTTTAGTTGAATTTATTATTAAACTTACGCTCATATGATAATACAACTAAGAATGAACAATAAAAAGATCAATCAGAAAAAGCTTCTAAATTCCAAATTAAAAAATAACTACACTATATCTTAATAGACTTGATTAAAGAGTTCTACAATAATAAAAAATATTATAATAAAAATGGATAAAAAGAAAACAAAAAAAGTTATCTAATAAATTAAAGAAACACTTATAAAATAAAATATTTTTAATGAAATAAGAACACGTTTCAAAAATTAGTTAAAAACATCTTAAATTTGAAAAACAATGATTTTGTTGATGGTAAAAAATAAAAAAAGGAAAAAGAAAAAGAGACGGTAATAAAATAAAACACAATTGAAAATATTTATGTCTAATTTAATTACCTATTTTTAATAGTATTTTATTTTAATTTCTAAAACTAACGCTTTGTTTTTACTAATAGTAATTTTTATAGAAAAAACATAATAAATATTATCATTGGTGCGTCTTTAAATGGTACTACACAATTTTAAAGTAAACGTTTATTTTAGAATTATGACTTATTTTGTTTTTCAAAAAATAAAGATTTGATAAGAAGATAATTTTTAAAATTAACCAATAGAGTTTGCTACGAGTAAAAGGAAGAGATATATATTTTTTAGTTTAAAAATTGAAGGGTTTGAATTTATATCATGGTAATTTTGAAAACAAAATATGTATTAAAAATTTTAATACAAAAATTGTAGGTTTATTTTTTTTGGGCGGGAAAAATATTTATCGTTAAATGTCAAGATGACATGTGGCATTAAATGAGTATAAAAAATGATATGTGACAACTATATTTATCATTTTATTAAAGTAGTAGGATTGAGAAAACTAGCGATTATCCAAATGCGCTTCGTGGCGGTGACTAACCGATGTAAAAAGCCTATAACAAAAGGAAAAATTGTAACAGCGAATCCTTAAGAGAAAAAAACATATTATTGTAGAAGAAGCTGGTATAGATATGTGGATTTAAACCATGATGGAAAACCCGTCTTACCATAGTGAAGCGAAGCTGTGCAAGTCTATTTAGATGGTGAGTATGTAGGATACATACATTTTTAAAAATTGTTTGACTCGACCTAACCTAACCCAAACATTATTAATACAAATTTGACATAGAAACTTGCTTAAACCAGTAGCTAATTTAAATAAAAAACGCATGCATCTAAGGTATATTATAGAATAAAAGGAAATTAAAACCTGAAATACAGAAAAGAATCAAAGATGGGGGACCTGGGTTTGCTAGGATGAGTACCAAGTCAATTGTAGGATTTTAAGCAACCAATTGCAAGCGTTAATAAGGTCCCATGCAGGCTGCAACAAACTCTCGGTTCAAAAATTGGTTTACTTCGAGACAAAGCGTGTTCAATCGTATATAGAGAGCAATAAAAAAGTTACGTATAAGGTTAAGACACTTACATACTTGAAGTTCTACACACTTTACCATCAAATGAAAATCCCTTTTAGTAGCATATGACAGCATGAAAACAACCTTTATAGTTTGCACACTTGGTTGAAGACATTTTACAGCCATTTTTAGTGTACCCATTTAAGCACCAATGTTTTTTTAATCCAACATAATGCAACAGAAAGGTTCATAGAATAACCTTAACACAACGCAAAAACAATAAAAGGATTTAAAAGGTTTGTATAAAAACATAATGATAGAAAGGTTTTTAAAATAACCAAAGCAGGAGATCCAAATGTTATGCAGTAGAATTTCTTGAGTTAGTGCAAGAGCGAGTGTCAATTAGCTAATTATTCATTCATCGTCAATTGAGATTCATTTCGAATAGTGCAAACAAAATATCATCTTCAGGGCAAATGACCTAATCGAAATTCAAGCCAATTTAATCACCAATAAACCCATTCGAATTTAAATCGTGTGTACATGTACAGGCCAAAAACCAACAACGAAAACAATATTAAAATAACTAAAAGCTTCAATCACCAGATAAGCACACCTCTACCATCCAAAAATCCCGTCACGATGGTAGGTTTACTACCATCCTCCACCACCCTCGTTATCACCACGACACGTAACCATTGTCGCTTCTTTGTCGCCTTCAATCACCCATTTGTTCACTGCTACACGTCTCCTCTAAAATCCGATTCTAAACTGTCTTAAAATCCACAATTTTGGAATTTATTTTTAAACTTTTTCTTTAAAATTTATTGTATTATTTGACTATTTCCTAAATTAAGTATTAAATTATTAGTTTATGATTAATATATTTGATTAATTATTTGTTTGAATGTTTGAATATTTGAAGAAAATCATGTTACCCAACCCGACTCATACAAAAAATAATATTTATCGATAGACAACCGATATTTCAATAATCGACCCCCACCAAAAAATTCCATTGAAAGCAAAGCTTCACCCCACTTCTCTATCTCCATACCTCTGACAATAACCCCATCTATGATGTACTATCATCCCCAACACTATCGTAGTCGCCACAGAACACTCCTCTCTCTTTCTATCTTTGTATTTTAACGCCAATAGGGACACAGGGTCACTTTGTACGTGTATGGTCAATTTGTAAACTATAAACTTCAATGCAAATTTCAAAGAAGTATAAACAATACTATATCTGACACTTTCTAATTATATAGATATATAAAATGTAATGCAACTCACTTGTGTTTTCAAGTTTAGGAAGTCTATGTTTGCATAGAGCAGCATTAGCCTACACCATTAAAACACGTTAAATAAATGGTTTTTGTTGTTTAAAAAAGGCAAACAAATCATACATTAGTATAACAAAATTAAGTAAATTTGGGAGTTGTAATAAGAAATTTTCTAAAAAATGTATTTTTATACGGTTTGTTTTAAAACAAAATGTTTATTTAAAACAAATAAAAACAATATATTTAAAAGTCGATATCACTGTTTTATTATTTATAGTCATTTCTCATACGTATTTAAATTATATCATATCTTAGAATATCATTTTATATTTAATAAATTTATTATATTAATATTTTATTTATTAAATCCGTGTAATACACGGTTTACTAAAGCTAGTATGTCCATAAATATAAACACTTTTGACAATAAAATGCTCTAAAAGTTGGAGTCACATATTTTTTTAAAGAATCATTAATCGAACAAACATCATGGTACAAAATGCTTTAAAGACTCTGATATTAATCTTATTAGACTTAATTAAACAAATTTTCAACCCATTCCAGCTGAGAACTCAACATGATCAAGTGATTTTGATAATTGGCATATGTAAGTTTTTCAAAGATTGAAAACATAGCCCTGAATCATAACAATCTAAATTTCTAAATGTAGCTTACCTGTGTCTTTAACTTATGTAGATTTGTATTTGCAACAACACCTACAACCTACACCAATAAACAAATATTAATAAATAGATTTAAAAACGATCCTTCATTTACTTCTCTCGAATTTGAAAGGTATACGTGGTAGTCGGCTTTCATGCATCCAAATGTATTAGAACATGATTAAAAACTTAATTCTAAAAGATACTTGATGAGCATCAAGAAGCTCAAACCTATTCAAGCCATACTTGACATGAGCTTAGATCAGTTACAAAGATTTACGGCTGTCTTAACAATTTTGAAGGTCCTAAGAGCATTCACAATCCATTCTTTATCCATATCCTTATAATTTAACTAAAAATTATCATCCCTTATATTTATGTTTCATTTTTCAAAAACACACTACATTCCATTCCTTATACTTATCTTTATATTATTTTATTATTATTCTTTCTCTTTCTTATATCTATAATTTTAACTATCAACTATTTTGTTTTATTATCATTTTATTTTAAAAATCAATTTTATCTTTTTTATAAAAGTTTGACTATTTAATTTATGGGTCGTTTTGTATAGAATGAGTTTGAGTTTAGGCGAGTTCGAGTCAAGACGGATCAAACTAAAGAAAATAACATCCATAATATGAAATTTCAAACATCAAAATCCAAAGTTACGATTCATAGTAGTAAACAACACATATTCGAAACAAATAATATAACATAGCATGTTGTCATTTATTGTTGAGAATAGAATAGCCATTGATGTTCAATTAGATCCTCTTGAAGTTGATGATGTGCCAAGCTATCTCTAATGTGAACGTGACGTTGAATGAAGTCCATAAACTCAGTTGTATGATCACGCGACAATCTAGGAAGTTCATCAAGTTGATCATACTCAAAGTTAAGATTGTTTTCATCATCACGCTCATCTTCAATGATCATATTATGTAAAATAACACATGCTTTCATAATATTTGTTAGTTCATTCACTTTGAACATTCGTGAAGGCCCTCGAATGATTGCAAATCGTTGTTGAAGTACACCAAAAACTTGCTCAACATCTTTTCTTGCAGATTCTTGTGCTGTAGCAAAATTTTTATTTTTATTCTCTCTTGGTGATGGAATCGTCTTCACAAAAGTACGCCACTTAGGATAAATACCATGTGCTAGGTAATACCCCATAGTATAATCGTGGTCATTGATTGTGTAATGGACCGGAGGAGCACGTCCTTGTGCAAGTCCGGTGAATATAAAAGACCTCTCCAGCACATTAATATCGTTATGTGAACCAGACATACCAAAAAAACATGCCATATCCAGAGATCATATGAAGCAACAGCCTCTAAAATAATAGTAGGTTCACGAATGTGACCAGAGTACATACCTTTCCAGGCGGAGGGACAATTTTTCCATTTCCAATGCATGCAGACGATGCTTCCAAGCATTCCAGAAAATCCTCGTTTCTCACCCACATCAAGCAACCGAGCAATATCGTTGGTGTTTGGTGACCGTAAATATTCATTTGAAAAAACTCTTACTATTGTCTCACAAAATTTTTTAAGGCTTTTCATTGCGGTGCTTTCACCAATTTGTATGTATTCATCCATAAAATCTGCTGTAACTCCATATGCCATTATTCTAAATGCAGCAGTTATCTTTTGCATAGAAGATAAACCGAGTCTTCCGACATTATCACTTCTTTGGACGAAGTACGGCTCGTTACACTCTACCTCATTTAGGATACGAAGAAAAAGAGTACGACTCATCCGAAATCTCCTTCGGCATAAATTTGAGGGAAATACCGATTTTTCTACAAAATAATCACAAAATAGACGTTTGTGACCCTCTATACGATCATGTCGAATAAACTTACGACGTCGGTGATTTTCATGATGCATTGATGATTGTCCATCCTCATTATCACTATCATCTTCAGAAGATAAATATGTAAATAATTTACGAAATAAGGTTTGAGCCATATAGAAGACTTTTAACTCTGCAAATCACAAAAATATAGTAGCAAACGAGTTGTAAATCAAAATTCATAACAACTGGTCAATCCAAAACAATTCTTATTAACATTTAATAATACATAATCGAGTCCAAATCATTTAATCATAATTAAAAGTGCAGTTTGGGAGCAAATGTGCAGTGTGTGAGCTACCAAAAATAGTCTTAAAAATGCAGTATTGGGAGCAAATGTGCAGTTTGTGAGCTGCCAAAAACAATCACAATAGTGCAGTTTGGGAGCTGCGAAAACAGTTCTAAAAATACAGTTTGGTGGCTGCCAAACGCTATCAAAATTGTTGTTTGTGAGCTGTCAAAACGCTATCAAAAGTGAAGTTTGTGCGCTGCCAAAACATTCTCAAAATTGCAGTTTTGGGAGCTGCGAAAACAGTTCTAAAAATGCAGTTCGGGGGCTGCCAAAACGATATCAAAATCGTCGTTTGTGAGCTGCCAAAATAGTTTCAAGCTGATGCTTCAATTAGTTAAACAATGATTCAAAATAATTCATAAAAAGAGAATGTATACTTAAGCAAGGTCATTAACCCATCTAAAAATTTCACAACTATTATCAACATAAATATCAACTACCATTCACAAATTTACCAAAAGAAAATTCTATTTATAGCAACATAAATCCATCTTAAAATTAACTTGAAGGGATGGAATGCCCATCAATGAATTATCCATCTTTGACAACTTACAGAAACCATTCTACATACTTTTACCCATACTTCAACTTATTGGAAGAACAACAGCCATGTCAAACTAAAAAAAAGATTCTCTAGGGCTACCAACAATACCCTAACCAATTTAGCAGCATGAGCAAAATTGAGCGCATTAACTTACAATATGAATTAATAAAAAAAATAAGTCTTTACAGACATAACATAATGGTTGTAGCTTTATTCCACTTGAAACACTCAATAATTTTTTAATTACAGTGGCTAATTACAAATCAAGATTCTTATTCTTATAGCTTTATTACACTTGAAACTATTGCTCACCAAAACCACCATTTGGTTTAAACTTTAAGAGGACCATGCTTAATAAAAAAACATTTTAAATAGGAAACCAAGCCTTACAAACTTTACAACCAACTCTTTCATTATTTGCATAGAAGAATAAATAAAAACAGTAAGGATTACCTCCATTAACTAGCAATAAAAAAATTTAGTTGTCAAGAATCATGTAGAGTTTAGATTCAAATGGCAACATATGCTTAGTTCTAATATAAGTAGCATATATAGTTTAGATTAATTATTTGACCGAAGCATAACCAAATTGAGCAACAATGTTGTGGAAGCATGACTACAGGGATGCCAAATGCCAACATATGTTGAGTTCTAATAAAAGTATCAACTCTGATTTAACTAGCATCCTTATCCTTTGATTCATGCTCTTTTATAAATATTTTGTGAGCTGCATAAGTGAATATCATAAGTTCAAGTTGGGGAAATAGTCCTACAAAGCTTCTTAACTGTTTCAAAGCTGAAGAGCTATGGGTTCAAGGCACTCAATCGCGGTGCTTGCAGACAATAACAAGAGATTTATCGATCGAGCACATGTTCAGAAAATTTATGGGGTACTATAGAGTTGTATTGTTTATTGAGGTGAAGTTGAAAGCAACATTTTTTGTAGGCATTTCATTGAACATGTGGTGGCAAAGAGTAAAGACTTGCAGAATCATCTATAACCTTATTCATCTACTAGATGCTAACCATGTTTGAGATAACTACGTTTGAAATTGTAAAGAGAATTCCATTGAAATGTAAGCATATAATCTAACATAATCTATAGTCATAATCCAAGCTCAAATTGTAACATGATCTATAACTATAACCTAATTAAATTAAAACAACCAAGAAGTAAACCTAAATAATATTACTAATGGATTTTCATTCTCTTTTTATATTCAAAATTCAGAATGCATAACATAGAGTCAATAGTTATAATCTAATCAAAAAACAACAACACTATAATGGATTATGTCAAAGTATCACCTTGGTTGGAGGAAGAAACTGAACCACCCACCATCGTTAATGAGGTCAAACTTGGATGAAGAAGGGCACTGGAAAACCAACCATTGTTGTCGTCTTATTCTTCCACCTCTATGAATTCTTCGAAATTATTTGTTTCAAGGAGATTTCCTTTTAATTGTGCCCTTATTCCACCTCTCTCATTTTTGTAAATGAAGCACAACTTCTTCCCTTGTTACTGATCAGAGTATTATCACAAGGGATCGAAAGATCAAAGTAGAACAAAATTTCGAACAA